>VZSF01004659.1:947818-1061428 GCA_013398295.1 Chionis minor | reverse complement strand
GGGGCAGCGGCGGCGCTCCCGGCCGCCGGGGATCTGCAGCGCCGAGACGGCAAAGTCGAAGTGCGAAGGAGAGAAGAGGGAGGACAAGGAGAGGAGAAAGAAAGGGGAAAAAAAAAGGGGGGGAAGGGGGGGGAAGAAAAGAGGGAGGGGAAAAAAAAAAAAAAAAAAAAGGGGGGCCCCCCCCCCCAAACCCAACATCCCCGGNAGAAAGGGGAAAAAAAAAGGGGGGGAAGGGGGGGGAAGAAAAGAGGGAGGGGAAAAAAAAAAAAAGGAGCTGCTCCCGCCCACAATCCTAGCATCACTGCCTGAATAAACCAACAGCCTCTCCTCCTCCTCCTCCTCCTCCAGCACCACCTGGGATGCAGCGGGCGGGGGGCGCAGCGGGAGCCCCGCAAGCCCCCGGGCTGCGGACAGGGCGACGCCGCCACTCCCGCCCCGAGAGACAGGAGCTAAGCGTCCACACGGACTCCTCGCCTGGGATTCCGGCCTACAGCTGGACACGCGTAGGAAAAGCTGCCTCGCTCAAAAAGCTGTCCTGGGAAGGCGTCCCGCCAGCGCTACCAGGCCATGGGGCAAGGGGAGAGCGATGGATGCGAGAGCACCCCACTGCCAGGGCGGGCTGGGGTCCCGACCTGCGACAGCCCGGCAGCGGCAAGCGCAGGTGGGCGACACCGCTTCCGCGTCTCTGGCTCCCCTGCGCCGACACTTCAACATCCACCGCTGAAACAACAGCCTTTTCCACAGAGCTAAACTGCAACCGCACTTACCACTAACGACATACACCTAAACAGTTGAACGAATCTATTCAACGGCCTTTTATTAGATGCGTTTTCCAGTGCAACTTGACCTACCAGCCTCTTAAAAGGGTTTGATACAGAGCTTCAAACTACTGGTTTGACTGACAAGAAGGGAAAGTGTTTGAAATAATGACAGCTTTTCCGATCTAAACCACGTGACGTTTGGGTGGAAGGAGAGCAGATTTATCACACCACGTTAGTCAGGCTCAAAGACAAACCTAGAAGTCTGAGGCTGCCTGTCAACATCTGTAACTTCGAAACAACAATTTGCTCCTTCATTAAAAAGATGGTTTTCTCAGCCACATTACAAAGACAGGCGAAAACTGGCAACAGATAAGCAGGGAAGCCAATTATATAAAAGACACACAATTTAAAACACAGAAGCAAGCCTTTTTTTTTTTTTAATGTCAGCTATAGCTATATTTAGAAGTTACTGTTAGTTTTTCAGAGAAGCATGGTTTTGATCATGCCTCTTTAAATATCTGCTTTGGTTCTGGAAAAAAATCACTACTTTTGAGCTGCTAGCTTGCACTCTGAATAGATAATTAAGTCTGCGTGTCGGTGGTTCTTTTTTTAACAAAGGTGACGCTTTGCTGCTGATGTAGATGATGCAAATCACTTTATTTCAGTGCCAGCTGGAGATGATGATTTGGTGGTTAAAGCATCAAATTTGAAATGAATTAATCTCCCTAGGTGTACAGATTGTACCAACGGGACTGTAATAGAAGCATTTAAATACAGAAATAACCATGTAATCTTTCTAATATTATTCTCTTCCTTAAACACCATACACAAATAGCACCACATCGTTCTTGGATCATTTCAAGGCCGACTAACCCAACACCACATGCCATTGCCCAAGTATCACGAGCCACAGACAAAGTTTTAGGAAGTACTCATCATAGAATTGTCTAGATTGGAAAGGACTTTTAAGGTCACTGAGTCCAATCATCAACCTAACACTGCCAAAACCACCACTAAACCACGTCAGAAAGGGTAGCATTCACAACTGGAGTTTTGCAGAGTATATTTTAAATCACAGAATCATAGAATCACTTGGGTTGGAAGAGACCTTCAAGATCATCGAGTCCAACCATAAACCTATGCCAAAAACCACGCCTAAACCATGTCCCTCAGCACCACGTCTACCCGTCTTCTAAATACCTCCAGGGACGGCGATTCCACCACCTCCCTGGGCAGCCTGTTCCAATGTTTGATAACCCTTTCAGTGAAGAAATCTTTCCTAATATCAAATCTAAACCTCCGCTGGTGCAACCTGAGACCATGTCTTGTCCTGTGACTTGTTACTTGGGAGAAGAGGCCAACGTCCCCATACAGTGAGACTCAGTCATCCCACTAAACTGAACATAATCATATGTTACCTTCAAATTTTAGACAATTACAAATCAGCTCTAAGACAGACACCAATATTTAACTGGCGAGGATAACCAGCTCTTGAAGTGAGAATTTGGTGTCCTCACTACTGTTATTTCTCTTACTTGTCATTTTCTCACTCTATAAGAAAACTGGAAAATATCAGGACACCCATTCTGGGACACGGTTACTTCTAAAGACCAGCATACCATTAAGGATGCTTTCCCACATGCCAGCCAATTAATACAACATTAATGTTAAGAAAAAAAATGCAAAAAATGAACTCCATGAGACAAAATGAAGAAGCCAAGCCATAATAATGGGTTTGATGACTCACTGGATCATTACCACAAATGGATTTGAGAGACATGGATAAGCCTCCCATGAACCATACATATACATATCTTAAGGGTAAGAGCCTAGCTTTTAGAAAAGTTTGGGTTTTAACCACTGGTCAGGCAAAGCCTCTAATTTGCCTGTGGTAAGACATGTCCTGCACTGCTCCCTGGACTTGCAGACATATCAGCATGACACTGCATGTCAGCAGCTTGAATAAATTTCCCACTGTTAAGTTGTAAATAGTCTTCAACGATGGGGAAATTTCAAAGTGTATGGAACACTACAGCTCACAGACAAATCCATAGTTTCAAGTTGCTGAAAATGCAACAAATTTGAACCCAAAGATGTCACCAGCCATCATCAATCTAGTTTGATCCACCAATTGCAGAGAGGTCTGCCCATGTCCACAAGCTCTTACCTGCAATTACTGACAAGACAGATGACACTCAGAAAGGATTTGGGGAAAAAAAAAATTAAAACATTTTGACTAGCCCAGATATTTCAGCTCCAGATATTTTGTAATAATCAACCTGAGACTTTACTTTTTCCCCCCCTGTAGCTCATTTATTTCCTCCCACACAACAGAGTCACTTTCTGAAAAACCCTACCTCCTCATTTGGTATCTCTCTGCAGTCTTACCACCACCTGCTAACTATGCCTTTTTAAGGCAGAGCATAAGAAATTCTAGTTCACATGTATAACTTGCTCGATTGTTACAAACGGCCTTACAGTGATCAGTCCTACAATCACTGCCAGGTACTGACACAGAGAAACCAACTCTATGTACCTTAAACCTCCCCGTTCATCAGCTCGTTTCTCTTCTGTCTGCACTGGGACAATTAAGTGAAAGTCAAGCAGCTTGAGACGTAGAACGAGCACAAGCAGATGGGCCAGCAACAGGAACAGCAGCAGAAACGGAGCCGCAGCCTGATCTTGCTGTTAAAGAAAAGGACACATTTTTTTGCATGAAGCTTTAACTACCCAAACCCAGGATTAATGGAAGGTACAGATCACTGGTTCTCTTCTGATGTGTGCAAAGAGAACTGAATGTGATCAAAAGGCTAAAAATGGTAAGACATCTTCAGCTGGGTCACAGTACTTCCTGGGCTCTACATCCTCCCCTTTATTTCACAGAAAGGTGTACAGACCTCCTGTAATTCTGATTTGAATCACAACATCCCAGTAGAATGGTGAGAGTTTGGGGAGAAAGCTGGTTTGCCACGCTTCTGGACATCTGTGTTAACAAAAATACTTAAAGCAACATGTACCCATGAAAAAATATATTACAAGAAATACATTGTATGATAATATTGTCATATGTTTCATCCCAAAGCATTTTAGAAATTACATTTAGGCAGCATCACTACAGCAGCAGCTGACACGGCAAATATCAGAAAGCATGTATATATCAATAGGGTGAGGGGAAAAAATGTATTGCACCACAAGGCAAAACCTATTGACCACATCACAGGGCCATTGTCAGCTAAGCCCCAGAGCTCCATATACTACCTTTAGGAGCCCATAAAACATAACCAGAAAAAGTAACCCCATTACCACCTGGCTTCAGATAGCTCTACAGAAGTTAGCAAATCAAGAAATTTTAAATCTGCACCCAACACAGGTTCTGATGTGCATTCTAGTTCACCATGAGCTTCAAAATAGAAAAGATATCACTGTCGTAGTGTATAAAACACATGGAATGAAACATGTCCACTTTGGAAGGAAGAAAGGATAAGGCAGTTTGGGATTCTCCCAGGAGGCAAAACTAAATTTTTTAATACATTTAGTTAAATACATTAACCCATTTTCACCACTGGAGCACAAAATTCCTACACAGTTCTATATGTGTACTATTATTAAACATCCCCCCCTGCTAAAAACAGCTCCATTTCCTTCTGCTTGATCCTAAAAGCCTAAAAACAAGCATGACCCACCTGGAGTTTCACACTCCTCCAACGCACAAAACGGAGACACCTCTGACAGCCTGAAACAAGACTGGGTCTTTGACGCTGAAGGGACACATGCGCTACAGTGATGCTGCAGTGTGTGTACCTGACCTCGAGAGCCCAAGAGGTGGCACAGCCCAGCACTCCTCCCACCTCAGCCTGTAAGTAGAGCATCACCTCCTGCGCTGCCAGTACCGCTCTACAGGCTCTGATACCGACTTGCTGCCTCAGACACTGCAGGTGAGCAGATGCTTCTGTCCACTAGCTAGCTGTAACTGTTGTGGGACCACCAAGCACAGAGCCCGTAGCATTATTTCGCATATCCCCCAGGCAGCAGCAGAAAAGGATGTGGGGGGTCCTGGTGGACAGTCAGCTGAACATGAGCCAGCAGTGTGCCCAGGTGGCCAAGAATGGCATCTTGGCCTGTATCAAGAATAGTGTGACCAGCAGGAGCAGGGAAGTGATTACGGCCCTGTACTCAGCACTGGTGAGGCCGCAGCTTGAGTACTGTGTTCAGTTTTGGGCACTGCAGCATCAGAGAGACATTGAGGTGCTGGAGCGTGTCCAGAGAAGGGCAACGAAGCTGGTGAGGGGTCTAGAGAACAAGTCTTATGAGGAATGTCTGAGACAGTTGGGATTGTTTAGCCTGGAGAAGAGAAGGCTGAGGGGAGACCTTATCACTCTCTACAACTACCTGAAAGGAGGTTGTAGAGACCCCCCCTGAGGTGGGGGTCAATCTCTTCTCCCAAGTAACAAGCAATAGGACAAGAGGAAATGGCCTCAAGTTGTTCCAGGGGAGGTTTAGACTGGATATTAGGAAAAACTTCTTTACTGAAAGGGTTATCAACATTGGAACAGGCTGCCCAGGGAGGTGGTGGAATCGCCATCCCTGGAGGTATTTAGAAGACGAGTAGACGTGGTGCTGAGGGACATGGTTTAGGGGTGGTTTTGGCAGTGTAGGTTTATGGTTGGATTTGATGATCTTGAAGGTCTCTTCCAACCCAAGTGATTCTATGATTCTATGTTTCTGTGATCCACAGCTGCATGAGCACACGAGGAGGGAATCTACAGGTAAGAGTCAAGAGATGTGTGACGCGTACGGAGAAACATTATTTTAGACTAACAGATTTCGGTTCTGCCACCAAGCTGGTCTCTGCTCTCAGACAAGTCATCCAGGGTTGTTTCTGCTGAACAAAGGATGGTTCCAGAACCAATACAAAAATGAAGTCTAGCTACTGTATTTGTGCCTAGAGAAGGTTATTTTATGGACTTTCAACAAGTAGGGGTCAGGAAAATGGTACAATGTGTTGACACACCGCAGTCTCATCAACACAGCATATATGTTTTAAACTTCTCCATTGCATTAGTCATCATTTGTATCACTTTGTACATAAATGCCACAAACGAGGTCAGGACCTCACTGTGTCCTATATTAGATATCACGGACAAAAAAACCCAGAGCCAGTCCTTGCCTACAAGGGTATTCAGCGCAAATATAAACTACACAATGGACAGGAAATAACATCTATGATTTTCAGAAACAGAGAACCATGAGTGAAGTGATTAGTCTCAGGAAGCGTGCAGCAGAGCTGAGAAACAAATCCAAAACTCTTAATTCTAGTCCAATGCTTCCTCTTCCTTTAGAGTTCAGGCACACAGCCTTCTCATTTGCCCCTTGAAAAACTGACAGCCTAGTAAGTATTCTTTAACAGTACCTTCTCTTGAAGGAAGCCCTAAAACAGCCCACTTACTTGTTCTCAGAGCATTTAAGACAAACTAGAGTATCTGGGGTATTCTCTTATTAGAGAGTGCGCTTGGGCCACGGGGCCTTGTTTATAGCTAAGATGTCTGAAAGAGAATATTGCCTTCATGTTGTTTAGACGTATCTATTGAGGACTGACCTAGAGAACATCATTAAAATAGCACTGCTTAGGGTAGTGTATATCTTTCAACAGGAAATTAATCTGCAAGACTATTACTACTGTAAGAGCTCCTGTAAGAAGCTCACAACTGTATATGCACTACACGATCCTTCAGCTTATCACAATCAGGATTTGGCCAAGAGAAAACTTCAGACTCAAGAGACATCCTTATGATCTTTAGTATTTTTTTTGTCACTCTGCTCCTTCCCTCCCATACTCCCACTCCTGTGTTCTGTGCTACACGTGTGCATACGCTGAGACAGGATTGACGACTGTTGACAAAGGCAGAGAAAAAGAGAAGGTCCCTTCAATAGATCCAGCTCTCCTTCACCTCAACATCAGCTACCCACAAACCTGTGTTGCAATTTATCTTTTGTGAGTGATGGACAGTTATACCTAGCAAGTGTATTTACAAGTTGAATAATATTCATAATCATATTGCTTCTTCAAATACTTGGCAGATAAGATACCACCTGAGAAGTATGCCAAACCTTTCCAGCATCAGTGAAAACACTTGAAATATCATACATGTGTAATGAAGGTACTTGTAAATCAGTTGTGAAAGCAGTTTCTAGCAGCTTACAACACAATGGGATGGCGCTGTAATGACGTTTCCTATCCAGGGAGGCACCACATTTGCAGGCAGTGAATCAGAGCAGGTAAGGCTGACTGCAGTCCCTCCATTTGTAGGTTGTTCTCAGGGTGGCGTAAGATGCTTATGCAATACGATCATGTGGGCGAGAATATGAAAGCCCTCAAAAGCGTCACAGGTTGCTAAAACAGAAGTACAGATGGGTCTGTAACCCCCTTGAACCTGCCTAGAACCTCTCCATTTGTGAAGATGTGGCTATTTTCATGAACGAGGGAGGTGCAGAAAGACTTGACATCTGTACAGTACCAGGGCTAAGGCAGCAACAGCAGAACCGCATGTACTTGCCAGGCCTAGGTGAAAACCAGTACAGTACAAAGACCCTTTTTTATCCAAGTTCTTCAGAAAACCACTCAGCAGTAATCTACAAGCTTTTCTTAAACCTGTCCCTCCAATACAATCACACTGAAAGCTAGGAATATGTTAATACTGAAATGCTTTACATCACAAATTATTAACTCTCCTCACCAGCTCTCACCGTCACACCGGTAGCAAGACAGTATTCTGCAGCATCAGGAGTTCCTAGGCATGGAAGAACTAAATTTGTTGATAACACAGCAACCCTGAGCACACAAGTGACAACACAGCCAATGACAACGGGCTGAGTACAAACAGGCCCAGTCACTCCAGGCCCCTCACTGGGAAGTGACTGTTCACAGAGCTTAACAGGAGAAAATTGAAAGAATTCCTGGAAAGTAGAAACCAAGTCATGTTTTTTAAACATCATATGCCACAGATCAAGGCGCTTCAAATATTTCAGAAGGGACAAAAAAAATATATATATTCTGACATTACAAAATCGATGCAATGTGGAAACCTTTATCTTAACACAGGGTTTGATGGCTGCACTGAAAGGACAAGGCAGAGATTTAGCTCAGAACTATCCAGGAAGGAAAAAAAAGGGGTTTAAATATAATACTCCTTGATCAGAAGACAGGAGTAAGTTAGTTTCCCTTATTATGCAACTAATTGAGGACAACAAATTTGCACAACTGAGTAAACCTGATATTCTATTAAAGTTATTTGTATTCATTGTACTGTACTAAGTGCTGTACAAGCACAGCAAAAAGCAGACTACCTGCTTGAAAAGAAATAAAACAAGAGGAAAGAAAACATGTTAGCATATGGAGGGGCACTTGGAGACAGCAAGATGAGAGTGGAAAGCACGGTAGACAGCAGTCTTAATAGAAGAGCTATTGTGTTTCTGTAGGCTTCATGGCAAAGATGAGTACCCAGGGAGACACGTGGAGGAGGACAATGAGGTAGCATAAGGTCAATAAGAGGGCTGAGGTATTAGCTTTTAATCAACTCAAGTTCAACATGGCTAAACATCTAGAAGGAGATACCAACATGGGGGGAAATTAAGAAGGTGCACATTTTTAAAAGTTACATGTGGGATGGAGGTAGGAGGCATGAGTTAACCTTGAATACTGAGCAAGAATGACAAGGCTGTGACAACAGAGAAGAGTAGGTTGTGAAGAGCTTTGGATAGTAAAGCAACGAGAGCAACACATTGCACTAACCATAAGGGAAGCATGGGCATCTAGCACTCATGTGAACACCTATGTACAAACATGTTCCAGAAGGACAAAAGCACATCCNAAAAAAGAAAAGAAAAAAAGAGTTTGCAGAAGCTGTCTATGTCTCAAATGCTTCCAAAAAGCTCTTAATCAGAGAAAAACGATAGGTAAGGGGATCAATCTTCTCATGTTGTGAAATTGGGGGGGAGCCAAAATTAAACAGCAGCATCCAGGTTTCTTATTATTTCTTTCTAATTTGATTCAGCTGTATAAATAAACTCTAAAGTTATAATTGCCATTTAGGGAGCACAGCGATCTGTGTTGTCCTGATGATGAGAATAAAAGGGAGGGCAGAGAGTCACTTTACTTACTGCCTTCATGTGCCAACTATAACAGTAAAGCAGATCATACACATTTACACTAAGCACCTAGTTGCATCTCATGAGCAAGGTAAAAGACTTGCCATGCAAGGACTGCTAAAGTAACAATATATTTTAACTGCTGTAGTAATCAGTAGCATGAAGTCTAGAGTTAACAACTGGAATAAAAGTCATAGTAATGCTTACATGCTCGATAAAATATATCGCAAGAACCTTTTAAATTGAATACAAAGTAATGAATTGAAGCAAGGTCTTAGGGAGCATATGCCCTTTATTTTTTGGTCAGAGAAATTAACTGTCTCTACTGAAGCAGAGAATTTAAAATATTATTTTGATAAGGAACATATTAAGACGAAGAGGCCTACGTAAAAATATTGCTGGAAAGCATGATTAGAAAAATTAAGGAATGTTCCCTAACCTTGCTCAAGATTATAAATTAAGTGCATATCTTGGCCAGTATTCACACCTCAGAATCCTGTTTAAATTTTCAATTCAGCAGAAAAAATAATGCAATATATAAAAAAAGAATTCTGACAGGTATGATTTGTAGGTATGCTTAAGATATTTGCAGAATAATGGAGGTCATAGCCGGTTGCAGGCTCCCAGCTCTATAACTGAGCTGGTCTACCCTTATTAGAATCTGATTATTTGCTTAGAACCTAGCATAGAAATTGAATTTTACAGTGTGGATCATCAGCTTCATTGGTCTGAACCACTGCTTCAGGAACTGCAAGATTTTAATCCCTCCGACATAATTAATGAAAGCAAAACCACCCCATGTCCCCAAGACAAGATTCATCCACAGACATAACGCTATCAAAAATCTTAGATTAAAAACTAATTGTAAAAGTTAGAAAAATGACTAATCACAAAACACCTTGCTTTGGGCCAGGAAGCACTATGGGAGAAAGACCGTGTTTATACATAAAAGTTTTTATATATTGTTTACTACTTATTTGCAGTAATGCTAAGGACATCGATCAAAGACCAAGCACAGGCTGTGCAAGGCTTTCATTAGACACATAGCACAGAGGCAGGCTGTTGCTCCACTGACCAAGGATAAGGCAGTCCTGCTTCCAGTACAGATCCTCCCTCTCCCAGTACACATGGCCTTCACAGACAGAGCTCTGTTACACAGGAACAGAAAAAAACCACCCTTCTGGAGATGGGGAGAGCAATGCGGTTCACTCCAAGAGAAGCTCATACAAGCCCCACAGAGCTCTTGGAACAACAAATCTTCCTCAGTCCATACAGAAGTCCTCCAACACCACTCAAGTTCTTTGATCAGATATACATTGGTTCCCATCTACAGATGCCACTAGTTCTGTAAAGAAATGGAAACTTTTCCACGAAGTTTTGCACATATGTGACACTATTGCAACCTTAAGTCCTCCAGACCACATAATTCCCTTCATCTCCCATGTGGGCCATAGCTTCACAGGGCACATTCTGCAAATGTTGGAAAAGGAAGCAGCTAACAAAGCAAACGAAACTCAAACTACCACCTCCCCTTCCTGAAAAAAGTACGTACATTAGTCATTTGAGCAAGTTTGACAGAGACAGCTTTTTTGCTGAAGTTCGTGAGTAAGACGAAGAGGAGAAAACAGTTACCAGTCACGACAACATTACCACTCCAAGCTTTTTTACTCAACAGTTAAATGACAAAATTTCCCTTCCTAACCCACTCTTACAGGGCAAGTTTATTGAACTGAATGTGTTTAGGATTAATCAAAGGCTCATTTAGTACTGAAGCCTTGAGCCATTAAAATTGATTTTGAACATGTACAACACCACGTAAGCATGAGTTTTGGTAACAGCAAAGATCTGATTGTTTATATACTACTGCACAGCTTGGGACAACTCACTTCACTCCCCTGAACACGTGCTTCTTCTACCAGCCCTCAAGTAGTCTTGTCTCATTACAAGTTTGTTTTTCAGAGAATCTTGTACCATGTTTGTCCAGTGACCAGCTCATCAGATTCCTGACTTCAGTGGGCCTCTCTAGGCATTACTATAAATACTAGTAATATTCAATTCCTCACATTACTATTCTTTTTTTAAAAAAGATCAGCTATGTACGTTGATTATCTCCCCGTTCTGACTTCCTTTAGTTTCATAGGATCTAAGGCCCAATCGCTATTGCTGCCAACGACCATTGGGTGAGATGCTAATTTCTAATTGGCAGTAACATATTGGGAAAAAAACCCCCACACCAAACCCCTATATTAAACTGTTAGCTATCAATGTTGCCTAATCTAACCCAAGAACCAAAAACTGTTCCTGCTCTGTATTTTGGCCATATGTATTGTATGGAAGGCAGGGAAAGCATATTGATCAGTACCAGGGTGCTGCAATTTTAGGGAGGTAACTATAATTTATAGGGAACTAAATTTAGAAGCTGTTTCACTGCTAGCAAAACATAGCAAGAGGTTTCCAAGTTTTACTGAGAAAGAGAGAGATATAAATGATAGCTTTGTGTCACTTTCTTTTTAGAAAATGTTCTAGTAAGATGATGTAACATAGAGATGGAACATGGACTTGACTTCCTTGGCAAATTTCAAGGGTATGGGAGGAGCACTTGTTTACTGCTCAGTAAGTCAAATTCAGGTTATTCACAGCTTCAAGGAGAAAGGCATTTTAAAGTCTGACATTCTCATTTAACTCTTCCTCCAGAGCTGCTCCAGCACAGAATTATAAGCAGGACTATTGATCCAAACAGATTAAGTTCACAGCCCACTTTTCTAGCATCTTGTTTTTAAATGTCAAGCTTATCTCACAAAGCTGCAGAAACATAGCTGCTAGCGCTGCCTGATGCTCCATAAATCAGTCTATTCCGAGCACTAATTATCCCAAGCAGCTGTTATCCTCCATTTGATCTTCAGTATCCAGGAAATCTTTTCTTCAAAGACTAACTCAACCAAAGAATGTTTAGTGTGTGCCATATTCAGAGATAAAAAGCATCTGTGTTACTTAAGGGCCGTGTACCCTGTTGGGCAGTTTCAGTGAAGCCTCATTAACCCTCCTACAAGTTCATAATGGTTAAAAAAAAAAACAAAACGAAACAAAACAAACCCAAAAAAACCCCCACAAAACAAACAACAGAAAAAAGGCATTTCCTTAGGAAAAAGAACAGCACGGTTACTTGTATTGAAGTGTAATCCCCAGAAGCATAAAAGAGGAGGTAGTGCTAAACTACGCAAGTGTGAAAGACTATGCATAAAATCTAATTGCACAACTTTTTCTCTCAGGCCATTTCCACATCCAAAAGCTTGTCAGAGAAAGATTAAAGATTGCAATGACATGGTATTATAGTTATGCAGCTCACACAGCCACCCCTGCTGTGAGCTTCCACACACAAATAAACCCTTACATCTTGATTGTCCAACATTGGCCATAGATGCCACGGCATTTCACTACCTGCAGGAGTCAGAGCAGGATCTGCCATCGGTTCAGAAGTATCTAAAGGATTTGTGAAATCCGAATAGGCTCAGGTGCATGTCTTGTACATCACTCCATCACACGTGGCCTTTGGCAGCACCGGCTGTACAGCCACCTTCCTCGTATATTCTCAGTTAACGCGACGAACTCCTAGATGATTCCCTGGATGCTGACAACGCCTTGCGGGTCAGTGCATGGCTACTGTCACACAGAGACCTGCGGGCTGAGCCCTTTGCTCAGCTGGGCTGTGCACCCCACTCCTCCCTCCCCAGCCAACACTGGCCCTGCCCCAGGCAGACGTGCTGGGCTGGAGCAGGATGAGCTCAGGTTCACGCTCGCCCTGAACCTATGTGGAAATCGGCACATCACCTCATTTAACTACAATAATCCCAGGGTGACAAAATAAAAGCCTCACTTTTCCAGTTTTTCAGGGAGCTATCAGACTAATCAAACTTTCCCACTTATCAGGTATCCATCTGAATAGCTGCCCGTGAGCGGTGGGAACAGTGGTGTCTGGCAGTTATTTCTGATGCCATGAGTGACTGACATGAACCGTAGACGGAGAACAGGCTGGTCTGACTGTTGTAGTCAGCAAACAGCAGCATCCTTCCTTTGGGTGACTGCAGGCCTTCTCAGTTAGAGCTGATCAAATCCCACCTTCCAAAGTTAATGTAGTGCTAGAGAAAGAAGGTATCACTGGTTTGAGAACCACCTTGCTCAGGCAAATTAGTATGTAAGTACTACAAGTATTATTTGATAAGTAATCCAAAAAACTCCACACACAATGATATATCACATTAACCCCTATTTCTAATACTCAAAGTATTTTATGTAACAAGTACTATCCAATACATCAACTTTTCATGGCACAGCTGTTGTGAAAAGTAATTCAGTGCACTCAGAACTCTACATGCATCACAAAACTAATCCTGCGAGGTCAGCTACCACTTTGCAACAGCAACAGGATTACAGTTACACAGAAGAATATGGAAAAGAAGCCAAGCAGTCAATCTCCGAGTTGTATGCATACCCAAAATAAATAGTCTCAGGTATAGCACTTACTCAACCATTTCCCTGTTGTCACAGCTGCTCGCACACTGACAAAGAGTATTTACAACATCCTTTAACAAATGTTGCAGGACTAGAATTTGGTAGTGATTCTGCAATCTATACATTCCTATACTGAACAATCTGCATTTTCTGTTGAAACCTGGGCCTAGATTCAGCACCCAGATTATTGCTCACAGAAGGACTTACTGAATTTGCTGTTCGGTACCATGATAAACAATGAAGTATTTATTCTGAAAGAATAATTTTTTATATTGTAACCACATTCAGCTGTTACTATCCTATCAAGGATTTCTACATAATAATAATAAAAAAATTACTGGAGAACTATTTATTTGGGAGGGAGGGGAAGAAAGAAAACTAGTTATAGTTAGGCAAGCAGTGTCTGATGCTCTCACCACCTCAGGTGACCATTACAGGGTGCCCCTTTCACCTTTGCAGCTGAGGCCAACCACAGATTGTGCCTACACAACACACTTTAGACAGGTCACTCCAGCCTCCCTTCATCCTCACCCCGGACAGCTGCCATTTCCCAGGACAAGTTTTCAAAGTAGGGGGAGAAGGAATGATACAGGGGTATGGCTCTGAATTTCACGGGGCCCACAGCTTATACAGAAGTGGGACACCATGGCAGGTTGACCAGGGTCTCGCCACACTCCTTTGAGATCTCCCAAACAGTTAAGTTGCTGTACTCAGCAGCCACCTGCTTCTGCATGAGGCACGTTTGGGGCCAAGTTTGAGGCTCAACAGGCAGAAGAGAACAGGCAGCTGAAGGCTTTCTCCTCTCAGAGGCAAGTGCCTGAGGTCAGCTGCTCATTTAGCTCAGCTTCCACCTAGTCCTGAACCCCTGGCATCTCCCTTTCCTGGGAAAATCCCACCCCTCCAGAGGCAGTTCACCAAACCGGAAAATGAAGAGTAGCACAGAGCCAGGAAGTAGCAGCTCCCTCGAGGAGGTTGCGGTCTCTTAGCAGGCTCCTCACTGTTCCCAGGAATTTAACAGCAGCAGTGACCCAAGTCTGAATGCAGCCGGTTTCCTCTTAGAAGTGGAACGATACTTAAAAAATGTCAGTCTGGTATATTCTTATACTCTCTGCTAATATGGAGCACTGCCCAGTGTGGCTTAAAACCCTAAGTACCTAGATCCTGAAGAGACTCCCAGGATTTCTAACAAAAGCAATCCTACCTCTGGATCCTGCCACTAGTTGAGGCAGCCAGCAAGTCAGTTTGCTTAGTTAAAGTCTGAGGAATGTAGCTGAAGGAGCCCATGACAAAAGAGATTTTAAAGACCCGCAGAAGTTTTAGCCAACGATGGAATATGAGATGGCATTTGTTCAGAGGGGGCAGAGAGATTATTTTTGATGGAGGTGACAGTAAGGGACAAAGAAGCATAGCATGAAGTATGTGACATGGAAAAGTAAGGATTCATATAATCCCTAAAGACACAGAAAGAAAATATATGTCTTAGGAATGCGTGTTGGCTCCTCAGCTCCCTAAACCAGCCTGGCAATCCCAGCGTTGAGCAGCCAGGGAGGGAGCTGCAGAGACAGCTGGCTGCATGTTCCCAGGAAAAGCTCAGTAACAAAGTTGGTTGGAACCACTTTAATGGAAAGCTCTGCCATAAAATGCCAGCTTGCGGAGAGCAAAATCCTTCACAGCAGAATGTTATCTTTGATGAAAACATAATTCCAAAGGCTAAAAGCATAATTTTGACTCTTCTTAGGATTAAAGATTTTAACATCTTACTTGAAAATGGCTTGTTACATAACATGAAATGAAAAAGGGTGAGGTGTCAAAATCTGCACAAAGCATTTTAGTTCAAAATGTAAGCTTTCACAATTTTGCTTCATAAGCAATTGACTTTTCTGAGTGGGTGTTTTATTTCATGCTGGAACAAGATATTTTAGTTGCTGTATTCTTAAAGCAGAATTTCCCTCAAAGTGAGGATTCCAGGTTCTGTCTACTGCTCTAAGCACTAGTTCTTGTCATCTTTTGAATTTGACGGCACAGACCACAATTACTTTTTAGTCGAGACATTATCAAATCAGCAAATCCAGCCTTTCTTGGGGGGGGGGGGGAACATTATTTCCTTTTGAACACCAGAAAAGGAAATAAATTTTACTTCATCTTGGGAGTCAATAAACTGAAATTAGGCCTGAAGTGACCTCTGAGGGATATCAAATCTGCCCAATCACACAATTTGTCAAGTTTATTAGCAAACTGATTGGACATTTTGCCAATTCAGAATTTATATCACAGCTTTGTTTTCACAGTGGAAAATACCAGCAAGAGAAGATGGCAGTCTGCTGAAGTATTTTGAATTAGCCAGCCAAGGACTTCTGCAGACTCACACACCAGTCAGCTCTCTGGGGTTAGCAGAGATCATCCTGAAGAGCTGTCTGGCGACAATGAAGTGGGGTGGTCTCTCCCCATAGGGCTTACCAATGCTACAGCTCATCAAGTGATCAAGGATGTCCAAATTAATTACCTACAGGATCCATGCTCTGTACGCACATTCCATCAGCAGCACAATTACACTTTAATCTGGGAATTTAGCTGATTGTTCTCTAGAAGAATATCCTGTCAGAGCCAATGGAGCAGCACAGTGCTGTACCACAATTTTATTGCCTTGCTGCTCTGCTAAACTACTTCCCTGAGTCTCAGCATCTGGCTGCGCTGCTCAAAGACCAGTTTCAAGATCATATTCTCATCAAAAGAAAGTAACTGTGGAACTCACTACCTAAAATCTCCCCAGGATTATTCAACTGGTGATTAGTTGTCAGCCTTTTACAGAGAAATGGCACTTTTAATGAGGATATCTTCCAAAACTGCATAAAATATTATGACAGTAAACTCCCAATGGCATTTAAAAACAAAAATTGTTGCCCTTGCAAAGCATCAACATCTTGTCCAGTGTTCCACACTGCTGGCATTATGTTTGCTAACACTCACTTTTCCCTTCTTTTTCCCATACTAACAGATATCCAGAAAACACAATCTAATTTACGTTAGCAAATATTAAACATGACACACACCTACTCATTGAAACATTTCTTCACAACCTGGTGCACAGCAATGAACAAAGCTGTCTGCAGTCCTTCCCCTCCAAGCCTAGTGTTAAAAGGAAAGTAATCCTTCTTTTCAATGGCAGTTCAGGTTCCCATTGCAATGGAATAAGCTTTCATATTTCCCAGAATCTTGGCTGGCCAAAGCTGAATGAAATATCAAATGGCATTTAATTTTATACTCACCACTATAGGTGGCTCTTTTGAAGGATTCCCTAGTAATATTTTTAAGCATCGCACAATTTATTAATAATGCTGGGTAACAACGAGCAAGTCAGTTGAGATTCCACTTAACATCTACCGTCACTTTCCCCCATGCACAGCACACACCCAAGGACTGGCAGGTGAACTTCACCACCCAGATCAAAAGAACTGCTGCCCGGTGGCCTGGGCATCCCTCAATGCAGGTTCTCTCCTTTTCTAACTGTGCCATTACTTCACTCCTTGCAAATCAGCACAGGACACAGAATGGATTATGAAATCCTTGCTAACCAATCCTCAGACCGCCTCCACACCTTGAGTCATAAGTAACAGAGAAAGCCTTCACTCCACGCAGCATAACTAACAGTTTTATGAGAACAGCAATAATTAAAAATCAATAGCAATATTCTATTTATTTATCTAGGTATTGCTACAAGTAGGCAACTGATTGTAAAGATAATTCAGCCTACCTTTAGCAACAGTTTAAACAGACAATTTAAGATGACCATGACATTTTTAAGCTCATGATTCTGTTTTGTTCCATTTCCCTTTCCTCACCAAAAGGCTTCAAAGGACAAAAGAGCAGGTAGAACTAAATTAAGAACAATTAATTAGGAAAAACAAGAAGTAGCCACAAGCGACATTTCTTAAGCATGCATTTCAAAAAGCCACAGCATCAATTTAAAGGATCGAAATCATTATCACCCATGAAGGGTAGAGACTAGTAATGTAAACAAGCACACAAATACAGATGAGGTAATAGGAAAGCTACTGAACTGAAACATGCAGCCAATTCAGTCATTTGAGGATGACTCACATGAAATGAGACTCCATAAGAAGTAAACCTCCTATTTTAACCACATCAAAGGAGGAATGTACTTTTGATAGATCAATTAAATATCTATTGCTATAAAAAGTTACTGAAGCAGATTCATCTGTCTTCAAACATCAGAGCTACGAGTTAAATTTAAAATGTATCAGACCAACACCTTGAAAATGAGACATGGTTTTCTAAAATGAATTACCTGTTTCACATCCACTTGGAAATCTAAATTAGAGCTGGAGATGAACACAGCAAGTACGTGATAGCCTCTCTTTTAATTGCAAATGCAACACTGGAAATTGCAGAGACATTAACATTTTTAATTTTTAATACAGAACACCTTCCTCTTTAATATATATTTCAGACGTTAAAGTGAGGAACATGAAAAGCAAATACAAGCTTAACATTTGGCCCCTAATTTATAACAATGGAGATTGGGGGCAAGGGGAGTGGTGTAGGGAAAAATTGCCACAGTAGCAGCATTCATTGAGTAACTCAATTCTTCATAAAGAAAGAAAAAAAACCCAACAAAATAAACCAGAGCAACTGGGGTGTTCCACATTAAAGCATATTCATACAACTGCAAGAGTACATCAAACTACTGGGAAGTGAGTGGGAAAAGACAGATAAGGTACATTTGACCTGCATGAATTATTATACATGTACACAAGTGTGTGCCCCGTGTTACAAGATATCTGATCCAGAGTGACAATCATAGAATCATATCCCAGAGTCATAGAATACCAGGTTGGAAGGGACCTCAAGGATCACCTGGTCCAACCTTTCTCAGCAAAAGTACAGTCTAGGCAAGTCCAGCCTAATCTTAAAAGTGTTCAATGTTGGGGGATCCACCACTTCCTTGTGGAGATTATTCCAATGGCTGATTGTTCTCATTGTGAAAAATTCTCCTCTCCTCCAAGAACCTTATGAAGTTCAAGTTCAATCAAATCAATGTTAGCTGTGTTTGTCCACAGTATATTGTATCAAAGCTGTTCTTATACTTTTATTCAAAATTTCATCCTATGAACTGAAAATCTGTGAATGTCTCCCTGTTTTTATAACAAATGTTGAGGGAAGAGGAGGGACGGAGAAAACATGTGAGTATAGGATTAGTGCGTACAGGAAAAAGACAAGGAAGAATATATGAAAGAGACGAAGGAACAGCATGAGGAAAACTCAAAGATGAGGAAAAATAATATGACTAAGACCTAGTAGTAGACACTGCAGGGTACACAAGACGTAGGGAGGGGAAAAATGGAAGAGGGCGGAGAAGTCCAATATTTAAAAACTGGGATCAAGTGAGAAAAGCTGATAAAGGGGGGTGGCGGGGGGGGAGGAGGGGGGAAGTGGAAGAAGGGACAGGACACACAGCAGAACTGAAGCTAAACAGAAGCTTTGGGGGGAGGGAGCAAGGAGAGAAAAAACAGAAGTTTAATCTAGGTGTGCGAGTACTTTTGCATATCGAAGTCACACTTATGCAGAGACACCTGATGATGGTGATCTTGCCTAGTCCTCTCCTAACCAACTCATACAACTACAACACCAGGCAAGGCTTTCCCAGTTTCCTCCGAGTGAGTTTCATACCCTGTGATGAGAGTTGATGTTTCAGAGACAGTAACACGTTCTCAGAAGTTGAAGGGGCTTCATAGCCTGGTCTTTCACCAGGAAACTCTGTCCATCCCCTAGGAACATGCAGGGTACCAATCTGTGCCCAAATTATGCCAGTTTGTGCTGATTTTCCAGCCAGTTCAGATGCACTCAAAGAGCTCACGAGTATTGCTAATAAGTATACACATAAACCTCTGAATTTCTGTAGTTGGCCTCCAAAACATTCAGCTCTCTCAGTCAGGAGCTTCTGAATAACCTGCACAACCATGTGGGAATTAATGACCTCAGTTATAATTAAGAAGTCATTTCTCATCTCTCATTTTTTAACTACTTCACATATGGAACCTAATATGTCCTTTATTTGACAGCCTGACTTTTAAATGTTTTCACCCAATTATTGCCTGACCACATTTGCAAAGCACTCCTCATTTAAGGAAAGGATATCAAAGCCATAACCTATGAAAACCTGAGTTACACCTCTGTCTTCACACGAAATAAAATATTCTGTCTCCCTCTACTGGCTCTGCATTAAATTAAACCAAAAGGAGAAAGAAAAACTAGAAAGCTAATATTTATTATCTTAGAGAATTCCATACAGGAGTCAATGCTGAAATAGCAGAATAATATTTATCTTTAATCGTAGTTTCTAAACAAGTATTACAACAGAGACTAAGAGTCTTTCTGAGTGCAGCATGAGACCCATTTAAAGTTATTACAGGTACATAGCACCATAGCTACACAACACCAAATTAATGGTCTCTTTGTGAAATTTTCTACTAAAATTATTTCTCCATTAAAAAGACATGAGAATGTTAATGAACTTCCTATTAATATAACTTCAGCTTATTTTACATTGAATCAGATTTAAGCATTCCTGCTTGCTTCCAGCCAGACTGAATTACAATTGAGCCAGATGATTTTACTTGAAGATAATATGTGCCTTTTTTTTTCTTAAAATTAAATGACAGGCAATCAAAATTTGTGGTTCAAGGAACTTCTGGTTTGCAATTTGATCAGTCAAAATATATTTAGTAATATAAGCAAGCTATCGCTACATAAAATACAGGAAGAGAGAAAAGAATGAGATGTCTTTTGCATATTCTTTAGATGATAGCTGCAAAACCTTGATTTATTTTTTTCTGAATAAAGCACAAAGCACTCTGCTTTCCAAGATGGATTTGAAATAGTTCACAATGCTACAGAACAAACTTGCATCTCATTACTCCAAATAAGTCAAAATCACAAAAGTGAGAGAAACATGTGCCTAGAAGCCACATTTGCCATCAGGCCATCACTGTGATTTCTCTCTTACTGCTCTTCTTTGCTGGAGCATTTTATTTAAATTTGGGTTTAAAAGTTTTATTAAAATGAAATACGTTTTTTTTAAACAGTACCTGTTTTTTTTCCTCTGTAAAGCAGACTAAAGCATGACAGACATTTAATCAGAAAATAAGGGGTCTAATTTATCAGCCCCATAATTTCCTAACTAACTGAAGTTACCACTAGGACTTAATTTGTCGGGCAGTATTCAAAAAGGGTCTGGCAGAGTCAGGATTAAGCATCAAAACAGAATTTCCATCTTTTCCTGAAACGGTATTTCTTTGCAATCGATGTCTGTACAGATTGCTTAAAGGCAGCGTTCAAGCATCTGAATGTGAACTTAAGGTTCATTTAAAACTGGAGTTCTACCTCTACACAGAGATTTCACTGTATGTAGGAAAAAAAAATCCCCACTGCAACAATAGTATAAACATACTGATGTGGGTGGGGCATCCTGACCTAAGAGGTTGGCCTTTATGTTAGTATTAATTAACTAATGATGTATGGGACGCTGCGTTGCTTGAAGTCCCTCTTCTCTGGACCATGTTAGCCTTAATTAACTAATAATGAACAGGAAGCTGTGTTGTTTGAAGCCCCTATTCTCTAGACCATAACCAGAGAGAACATCTGGGGTTGTCTGTATACAGGATGAGTTACTTGACAACCTGGCAAGGTATATATCCAGCTGGGTAACTTGGCAACAAAACTGACTTTTAAGGTATCCTGAAGTGAACTGTCTTCGTTATAATACTAAAAAACCATACCCACAGGTCAAGAAGACCCTTCCCCCGTGCAGGCGCAGCAGTTGAAAAGAATAACACAGCAGATATTATAACTGCATGTACATTACTAACCAATCATTGTACTACCTTGTAACTTTTGTGTATAAATGTAACAAGGAAACCAGCATAAGGCATGCTTGATTTGTGGAAAATCCACCTAGCACTCAGGCCTGAATAAACACAATCTCTCTCCCGAACATGTGAGATCGGTTAATGGCACGCCGGGCAGGAATCTGCTTTTCGGACAACAATACCACGAAACTCTATATAAATCAGTTGAAGAATCACTTACACTTTGAAATGTTAGAATTAATGATAACACAACCCCAAGAAATTTTAATTGGCAACTAAAAAACATACTATAAAAGGAAAACTAATTTAGCAACTTGATGTTCCATCATATTAACTTGGGTTTTTTTTAAGTTAAAAGAGGAGAAAATAGATCTTTCCACTTTTAGCACAACAGTTTAACTGAGACTTTAGGACTTAATTACATACTCAGCAGCTGCACTTCTCAAGCTACTCTCAGCAATCACCTTCTCCTATGCACCCACCTCTACCACCCTCTGCAGAAACAGAAAACTATTACAGAAAAGAAAAAAAGGAATCATCTTACCAGATCACCTCCCCAGTTTGATTCATTATATCCTATACAGGGGTCCCTACTACTACATAGGAAACAGTACGAAGGCAAGAATAAACGGTTCGAGGGAAGAAGACCAGTTGTGCCTGCCTTTGCACAGCTACTAATCAAATATTGCCTCTAAGGCAAGATTACCATGAAATTTAAAGTTATAAGTCCTACAGCAAAAGCTTATTCCTGCATTCTCTGTACAGTGCTTGTACACCCATACTGAGCAATAAAAACACGGTTTCAATCTATTCCAAAGCAACTGAAGTCATCAGGAGTCGTTTAACAAATCCCAGTGGCTTTAGATTAGATCTTAGAGCAAGAAGTAACTAAGTTTTTAGTGCCCTGGAATGCATACATCCAGATTTTCAGAAATCCAAGCTGAAAATTAACACTAAGTAAATATCCTACATTAATTATAAAACTAATACACAAAGCCACACACAGTCTTCAAAAACCTGCATGCACATGCACGGGTATAAGGCAATGAACTAAATTACTTTAAAACTACAGCTATCCCAGTTGTTACTAGCACACTTTAAACATAGTGTCCCATTAATTTAAGTGTAAAACAGTACCTGAAATTTGTAAAAACACATTCACATTTAGAATGAATTTAGGATGACCCCTTTCAGTCAATAGGTTTTTACCTAATAAATGAGGTCAAGATGGTCTGACCTTCAGAATTTCTAGTCAAATCTTCTAAATACTTAAACACATGCAAAATTCAAGTAGTCTCGTTTAAAAGAAGACTACACTATGTGCTGAAGTGTTAATGGCACTGAGGACTCTATTACCAAGTTGATGTTGAGAAAGAAAAAAGAGTAGGTGAGAAGAAGAAATATGCCTATGTGGGGCATGACAGATGAGAACATTCATGATAGGTTTAAGTAAAACAAAAGAACACTTTTAACTGCTTAAAAATTAAGTTTCACAGTAATAGACAAACCCTTAACTAAACTAGATTAGCACATGCCACTACAGTAAGATTATTTTAATAAAATTTTTACATGCACCTCAAAGCTCCTATAGGTATTTCTGTGAAAAGACCATGCTTTATTTACCATACCTGAACATGTCTGTACCTGTCACGCTGCATGTTAATGAAAAAATAAGACAGGGGACATTAGGTTATTTTCACATGTCCTTTCTAAAGGTATAATTACTATTCATTTTTGCCTATGACATTACATGCGCTTTCACTTTAGCAAAACTAACAAAAGCCTATCTTGAGATGACAACTTTGCCAAGTGAAATAAAAAGGTTTCACTGTGCTGGAAGAAAACACTTAAAGAGCAACATTTTTCGTCTTTCCCATGCACCCTCTCCGAAACCTCCCAAAAACACAGCTGCTGCTAAGGAGGTTTGAGCAAAGTAGGTTTGTTTTTACTAATCCTCCTCATTTTCAATCAACTCAATAGAAAGGAGTCAGGCACTACTAACAATGCTGTGGGAAGACAACTGCATATGCTGCCTATAGTTTCCCATGAGAGAATTTCCACTTCTAGCATAACCATATGAAAGCACACGGTTAAACACAGCGCACACGCCCCAAAAATTCAACTTGGACCTTCTGTGAATTAAAGCTGAGAAAGCCCAGCAGACAACCTACAGCAAGGGTGCCACACCAACACACAACACTGAGGCTGCGGCAGCGGACCTGGTTGAACTTCGCCTGTTCTCAGGTGCCACTGACACCACTGGAAGCCAGTCATATCTAAGCCTGGCCTCTTGACTTTAAATCAAGGATGAGGGCTTAATTGAAATAATGCCCATATTACTGAAATAAACTACTTATCCTGGTACACATGTATACAGAAAGTACTTACATCGTTTCTGGGAAACTGCCTGTAAACAAGCTGTGACAATATCGCAGTTCTTCTGGACTTTTTGTACAAGCCTGTCTTTCTGCTTCAGAAGACGAAGCAGCTTTGCTGATTGAACAGAAATTCTGTAGTTCAGTTCTCCTTTTATAGTCGTTAATTCATTGACATCTGCAGAAAACAGAGAAAATAACTTCAGTACAGGCCAAAACATTCACAAACAGCTTATTGTAGTTGACAGGCCTCATGGACATTTACAAATACAGACTTTATATTGACTGGGATAATTCATAATTATAAACATTTTCAGTATCTGAGCCAAAGTCTTTAATTTTCTTTTAAACTAAAGTACTTCAATTTATTACACAGTGTATGAATCTTAACAATTTTATAAATGTTTATATATTATAAATGTAATTTATAATGTTATAAATTGGAAATATTGTGACAGGTGTAGCCAGAATATAACCATAGCAGTGCAGCAGGGGGTAAATCTTAAATACTGAACCTTCCAGAAGCTGCCTGTGGAACATTTGTGCGAGGAGGAACAAGCAAAGAAACAAAGAAAAGAGACAAAGGAACATGTTTGAGAAGTTGCTTGCAAAGCTAGAAATGCAGCTCCAGGATAAACTCTAAGTGGGAAACTCTGTTTAGATGCAAACTAGGTGGCTTCAATCACTCACGACCTCAACTATTTCTACTGGTCAATCACAGTGCTACCAGACTCCCTTAATTCATCACAATCTCTCCGCTTACTTCTAACATTCCTGTTGTTACCCGTGTGGTGAGCTTCAGGCCCAGGAGAAAAGGGAGTTGTTGGGGACATATCTTAAGTCCAATAATTTTTTTTCTTTTGAGTCCTCTGCTGTGTTCTCGCAGGCGCAGCCCAGCAGTGAAAGCTTGGATCTTGCCTATCACATGCTGATGGCTTCGGGTCTTCCCTGTAATAGCCTGGTACAGCTTGCCATCAACAGCTAAACAGCCTTCTGTTCCCTACAGCTAAGTTTTCAAATCCTACCGCTTTTAATCCAACCATGCGCCCTGATCCTAGAAGAAAAATCAATAAAAAAAAAAATAATCCATACTTCGGTAACCTGATCCAATGAGAAAAATATTTATGTGTCCAGGAAAAGCTACTATTTGTTTGATGGTAAACAGGGCAGCTCATATGGCACAACTTTGTTAGTAATTCTGGAAGGCTTAAAGAAAAGGACAAATTAGGCTGAAATGACAATCAATCATGGGATAGTGAAGAGCACGGTATGACTGCAAGGAAGGGGAGCCACTGGTCAAGCAGTGCTGTATTTTATAGACACTACCCTGTTTCAGCATGTGCTACTCAGCTGCAACTCCCAATCACTTGTACCAGACAATGAGATTTAAAACCACATTGACGGGTTTTGAAAGAAAAAAAAATTAAGTTGTATTCCTACTGACTTGCACACTCACCACAAAAGTAGTGAGCTGAATTTTATTCTTTCCCGCTCATGCCACTTAGCTGTCCCAGTAAAAACAATTGACTTTGCAGCAAAATTAATGAGTTTAAACTCTACAAAATATATTCCTGACCAAACAAATATCTCGTTGAATCACAGATTACCGTAGAACACACAGAAGAACTTGAGCTACATCCTGTAACATCAGACAGCATATCATCTCATTAAGAAGCCAAACACGGAAGCAGAAAGCTGTTTGCACAGGTCTGAAAAACACACATTTATTCACCTTTTGCTTTTTTGCCTTGTCAAAGCCAAGAATGACTTAACATCGGGAGACAAGAGGCCTTTGTACAGCCCTCCTCATTGGGTCCACGCAGAGTCGCAAGTCTCCTTCTT
This sequence comes from Chionis minor, assembly GCA_013398295.1. Lineage (NCBI taxonomy): Eukaryota > Metazoa > Chordata > Aves > Charadriiformes > Chionidae > Chionis > Chionis minor. The sequence continues at coordinate 1,035,910 of VZSF01004659.1, read as the reverse complement.
TCACAAACACGCAGTGTTGTGGCTACTTAGCTTTCCTAAGAATTCTTTGATAGCTTCATTTAGATTTTGGCTGGCTGACTGTTGCATTTACTTTTTTTTTTTTATTCCTCCCCCCCTTTTCTTTCCCTCCCTGGAAGACATGCTTAACTGCAAATAAGCTTTACAATTGTTAGGTTTAGTTTAAGTCCACTAGAACTGAAAGAACCTGGGAAAAAAAAAACCAACTACCTCTTATGACACAGTATTTGTACCACTTCTAGCTTAAGACGAACTTTGCAAGAAAGGAGAGAAAGAAGGAAAGAAGGAGAGAAAGAAGGAAAGAAGGAGAGAAAGAAGGAAAGAAGGAGAGAAAGAAGAAAAGGAGAGAAAGAAGAAAAGAAGGAGAGAAAGAAGAAAAGAAGAGCAGTCCTTGCTATCTCTAACGGAAGAAAAGCACTGAGCTTAGAGAAGCACAAAAGCCCGTGCAACCTGTCACAGAAACTCTAGTAGGAAGTGAGCCCGTTTTTGCTCCTACGGCACCTAGAAGGGAGGGGAGGGAGGGAAGAGCAGGCGAGGCCGTGGTTTGGCGGAGATGCCGGCTAAGCGTGCACGGGTGTAAGGCTTCGGGGAGAGACGGCCGCCGGAACAAACGCCGGGGACACACACGGACACGTCTGCGCGGAGCGGGAGCGCGGGGACTGCCGCCTTGGAGCGGGGCTCCCTCGCAGGCGCAGAGGAGGAACGCGAGGCGACAGGGCCAGGCCAGGCCGGGTCGGGTCGGGCCGTACCTTTCAGCCGCAGGTACTTGACCTGGCTCGGCCGCTGCTCCAGCTGCCGCAGGACGCGGGAGCGGGCGCTGCCCGAGGGGGCGGCCGCCTCGGCGGCGCTGTAGAGCTCGGTGAGGAGCCCGCTCACCAGCGACGAGGTGCGGCTGGACCGCCCGCTGCCGGGACCCTCCTCGTCCTCCTCTTCCTCCTCTTCCTCCTCGGCCAGGCTGTCGGCGCTGCTGCCCGCCCTGCCGCCCAGGCCGGCCTCCCCCACCTCCATCTTCCACGGCCGCCCGCCGGCGCGGCGCCGAGTTCCGGGCCTGGCCCGTTCCACAGCGAGGCGCCGGGGAGGGAGGAGGGCGACGGGAGAGCCCGGGCCGGCCGGCCGCTTCCCCGCAGGCGGGAGCCTGCGCCCCGCCCGGCTCCCTCCCCGCGCACCGCGCTGCGTGGTAGAGGCCGGCNGCTGCTGCTCCCCCGGCGGCACGCCGGGCAGGCCGGAGCGGCCGCCTGGTTAAGGCCCCGCGCCGCCTCACGGAGGAAGGCCGAGGCGAGGGCGTGAGGAAACGCGGGCCATAACTCTGCCATGTAACTGTGACACTGTCACTGCGCCGCTGCCAGCCACGGTAAAACAGCGCAAGCAAACAGAGGTGGCGATGGGGCCTGTACGGCCACCCGAGCTGGGCGTCTCTGGGGCTCCGCTGACGGAGCTGTGTTGCTACCACACGGTGTGGCGGCCGGAGCCTGGGTGCTGTGCTCAGTAAGGCCACCACTGCCACCATCACCACACCCACCACCATCATCACCACCACCATCACCATCGCCACCATTACCACTGCCACCACCACCACCGCCACTGCTGCTGCTGCCTGCTCCCCTAGACCTGCCCCAACACACTGCCGGCCTGCAGCAGGACAGCCCTGCACACCCGGCTCGCCACGGCCACTGAGTCTGGCTGGTCATGGTCACTGACCCCAGCTGGCCGTGGCCACTGAGGCTGACCCACCACAGCCACTGAGCCCTACAGTCCATGGCCAGAGCTGGCTCCGGCTCCCGGGCTGTGGTTGCTGTGGGTGTCCGGAGTGCCCAGCTGCTCCCTGTGCCCCCACTGCGCTCCCTGCCCGTTCCCGCTTTCTGGTTTTCCTCAGTATGGGCAAAACATTTTCCCGTCAAGCTGTGGATCCATCGGCTGGGACAGACGGAGGCGAGGGCACTGCAAGCGGGCCGGGCCGCTGGGGCCAGCTCGGCAGCCTGGGCTAATTCGCGTCAGGAATTATGGTACCAAAATGCGTTATTTTACAACCAAAAGGAGCCCCCCCGGGACAAACCGGCGAACGTCTCATGCAGAGCGCGGCGGGGCGGGACGGCGGGGGCGTGGCCGATGGGCGTGGCCTAGCGCGAGGGACCGCCCACCGTCCCGCCCCCTAGCAGCGGCTTCCTGGTAGAGAGCGGGGCCACCCCGGAGGGGGCGGGGTCTCCCCTCGCGGCGGTGGCCGCCCTGGCCACGTGACACCNCCCCCCCCCCCCCGCCCCTCCCGCCGCTCTCCCGGGTCATATGCCGGGGGCGGGGCGGGCCCGCGCGCTGCTGCTCGGGGCTCCGGTCTCCGCCGCGTCTCGCCGCGCCGCGGGGTCGAGCGGCACCGGCTCCCGCCGTCCCACNCTCGCGTTGGGCGCCGCGGCCGGCGGCAGCCTTGCGGCAGGCCGCGCCCTCGCCCGGGGGCCGCTCGCCGCCCGCCGAGCTGGCGTAGCCCGGCTGCGGGCTGGGGAGACCGGGAGAGGGTGGAGGGGGCCCGACGTGAGGTGAGGGTTGCTCCGGCCGCTGAGGAGGCCTGGGCTGACGGGCGGCGCGGCCGGGGCCCAGCCCGCAGCCGGGGACAGGGTCTGTCCCCGCGGCCTCAGGCCGGGTTGCCCCCGACGGGGGTGGGAGGGGGGAGCGTGGTGCCCCGGGGCTGCCAGAGGCAGTGTGGTGGTGGGGCTTCATCCCCGGGGAGCCACCGAGGCACAAGCCAGGGGAGGCTGGGGCTTCCCAAGTGCAGCAGCTGCAAGGTGGTCCCCCAAAACTCCTGGTACTTGTGCGCTCTTAGGCTGGCTTGGTGTCACTCTCCCGCGAGGCCCCCACCAGCGGTGCTGCGCGTGAAGGCCTTGCCTGGGCAGTGCCTCAGAGCTGTGGTGGTGGGGCTTCTTCCAGGCGGCCGTACGCCTGCTTCGACTCCACCGCTTTACGTAGTGCCCTCACGGTTTTAGCTGATTTCCGCTTGGTATCTTTCTTCCAGACCCCCCTAAAGAAGACTAATGCTCTGATTGCCCAGATGGGAATGACCTTCCTGAACGCGGTAAGTGTTTACACTAACTCTGTGAACTTCTGAGGTATGTGCGTTTGTGTAGTTTGTATCTTGCGTAATCGAAAAATCTCAGAACTGGCACTAGTTTTGTGAAGTCTGCACCCACCTCTGTGGGTTTCTTAAATTCAATCCCCAACTACTTCTAGGTCTGAAAACGAATATAACTCTAGGTCATGTTCAGAGTCTGAGAGGGAGAGTTTCACTTCCTACACGTACTTGTGCTAACTTCCTTAAGCCATAGAGAAAAAGGGAGTAATCTGAACATTTTTATTAAAAACTGAGAAGCATTAGAAAAAGCTACTTCTAGCTTCATGCATACTGAAAACTCACTTTTCTCATATTCTAATGTATTGCCATGGCCAAAAAAATTGAGTGAATCAACTGACAAACAACATTTTAATGGATACTTGCTACTGCATAAGAATGGCTTCTAATCTGAGGGGGGCAGGAAGGTTGAAGGGCATAGTCTATAGAAACAAAAAACCGGTTTTCTGTGCAGCTTTTCACTAGTGAAAATATTTGTGCTGTAATCTGGTGTTTCCAGAAAGAAGCGTGCTTTAATGTCGGTGAACTTTTTAATCGACCTATTACCTGGTATGTCAAAACTAAATTTTGAGGAAAAAGTGTTTTACATTGTCAATCTTGTATCTCTCCATTCTGTCTTTCCAGTACGTTCCCAGTGCACTTTGCTGTCCCAGTCGAGCTAGCATTTTAACAGGAAAATACCCGCATAATCATCACGTTGTCAATAACACCCTGGAAGGAAACTGTAGCAGCAAGTTATGGCAGAAGATTCAAGAACCATACACTTTCCCAGCGCTGCTCAAAACTATGTGTGGTTATCAAACATTCTTTGCTGGAAAGTATTTGAATGAGGTATTTTGTGCTCGTTTTTTTGTTGTAACCCAGCTTGTTTGCATTTGTCTACCTTTCTAGAACATTGAGCAATTTTTGTATTTGTGTTTGACCCAGCTGATGGTGGGTCCCCAAAATGTTTAAAATGGTGTTACTGGTATGAACAACTCTCTTTGCCGAGATGGGATAAATACAATGCAAAGTTCAACTCTAACTTAACTGGATTAAAGTCATCTTCTGTAGGTGCCTGGATGTTCTTAAAAGTTAATTTTGAAAGGATGATGGAATCCAAAGGGGTTTTTTTACTATGTTCAGGTGTGTTAATTTTTAAAGGTGATGATTTTAATGACTGGGGGAAATGGATAGATGATTGGCATGTGGTATTGAAGAACACCATCAAGCCAGTGCCAGACCAGGCACGAATAACATTACAGAAAAAAAAATTGGTTTGTCTCAATATTCTTGATTGATATATCCTCTTGAATTAGGGGACTATTTTCTTTTTAGCAATTAATGTGGTATTTTAAATATTAAATGGCCACTGAGGCAAATTCATTAGGAGAACAGATAGTATTGGAGCTCTTCACAGAGGTTACCCAACGCTTTATTATTGAATCACTTGTATGTATGTGCTTTTTTCTGTTTTTAACTAAGCTGTGGTTTGTAGTAGTATATGGTAAGCTGTACAACTCAGTGCTACAAGCTCTAAGATCAGGTGTTCCTCTTGTGCAATGGAATTGTATTTGGAGCTAGATGAGTGGACAGGGTTCTTAATGGCATTATTTTCCATGTAAGTCTTGGTGGAAAATGTTGGTGGTACAATAGAATAACGGAACGTGAATTTTCATAGCCAGGTACAAATTTATTTCTGCTGATGTTACTGAGTTGGCTAAGGGAAGGGAAACTTATCTGGCCTCCTCTGAGCATCCCTTGACTCAGCATAGTCTCCTGGCCCCGGCAGTAAGGAGAGCCACATAGATGGGAGAGGGCAGCCCTGAGAAAACCCCTTGTGTTGCTCTGAGGCACCCTCTGTTTCGAGTTTGGCACTGATTCAGCAGCTACTTCCCTTCTTTTCCTGGCTTGAAGGCTAGCTGTTGTAGGTTATTTGGTACTGAGGTGATGAGAGGCTAGCATTGTTTGGAAGCTCAAACCCCCCTTTTTGGGGAGGATGATGGAAACTGTTGGTCGATGTGAAATTTTCTTTAGTATCTTGTGAGCTGTTATCACAAAGCCTAAGAGTGTCTTGTCTCAGGCGTGTTTTGATCACCTCTCATTACCTGATGATGTACCAAATGTTCTCCAGGATTTCTGCATTTTTTCATATACAGAGTAGAACAGGGAATAAAATTTAAATTTTATTGGTGACTGCCAGGGTTTCAGTTACTGTCTTTCCAGTTATTTAATTCTGGTCTATTTAACAGGCTATACCTATGCTTTTATATGCATATATGTTTGGTTTTTTCCATTCTGAAACTGAGTTTGGCTTACTGTGGTTTCTGACTAGTGTTGAATAAAGCATGCAAATATGAAACATAATTTCTAGCTTTTATACATCATAATTGAAACTGAGTCACAGTCTGTCTTTTTTTTTTTTCCCAGTACGGAGCAGAGGATGCAGGGGGAGTAGGTCATGTCCCTCCTGGATGGAGTTTTTGGTATGCTTTGGTAAGTGACTGTTCTTTTTTTTTTTAAATACCTCATTTAATTCTTCATTTCAGTTGCTTTGTAATCCAACTCCTGTTCTAACTTTGCTGGTCATGAAAGAGCAGGCAAAGAGCATCTAACAATTTAATGCAGTTTTTCTTCCTTTTTTTCTCTATTGCATATCAGATCCCTGGCTTTCACAAAAGCTACTCCTACTAAGGTGCCTGGGGTAAAAAAACCCGATTTGTAAAGCCAAAGCAATGTGAGATAGCATGAGAATAAGTTTTGTTGTTGGAGACCAGTTCTGAGAATTCTTGTGGTGTCCTTGTGACAAACGCTTAGAACCTATTTGGCAAGTTCTTGTTGGCAGCTCATTTTGATTATTTCAGTTGGTCAACGTACATGTTACTTTGCATAAATATGCACACGACTTTTTTTCTTTTTCACAGGAGAAAAATTCAAAGTACTACAACTATACTCTTTCAGTAAATGGCAAAGCACGAAGGCACGGTGAGAACTACAGTGTAGATTATCTGACAGATGTACTGGTAAGAAATTTTGCAACACCTGTGTTACAGAAGCTGCTTATCACCAGATAATGCCTCGTGCTGGGGGCTTGGGGAGGGGTGGGGATGATAACTCGTTAGGCTGTATTAATTCATAAATACATGGTAGTGTTGTCGTGCTGGTAGGTGGGCATTAATCAGCCCAGCAACATTCTGGGTATATTTAGAAATGACAAATTTGTGTACACAAGCTGTGGAGAGGAGAGGGATTCCAACTGCCCATTTGCTAGCCAGTGGCCTTGCTGAGAGCTTAGTACTGACTGCTGTGGTGCACGAGGAACATGATGCATGTAGGCAATGTCTTAAATTACTTCATAGGAGGATGTATGTCATTACAATACACAACTTGGGTAACAGAATAACTGGGCCAAGAATTCAGTGGGAAGCTAAGCATGTGAAAGTAACTTTACGCTGTGTTTTTTTGTTAGATATTATGATGTGTCACTATCTTGTAATCTCAGGCTAGTCAAACTGGTAGCTTGGGGGAATATCAAAGGCTAAGTGATCTTTCATACTGTGTGTTTTGGACTGTGCCAAAATGCGTAGCTGACCAGGGGAGTCTTTAGTCTCTTTATCTTCTTAAAGAGAAGTAACAAAGATAAGGAATACTTAAAGGAAAGTTGGAAGAGTTACTTTAGCTCTCCTGAGGCCCTGTTTAGCAAGTAATATTAGTTTGGAGGTTTTTTTAGGGGGAAGTGTTCCCCCTGCCCCCCAAGCTGGAATCTTAATTTGATGTGCTGTTTCAGTGCATGAGTAGGTAGTGCTGGGAGCTCATGTGCAGCACTCGGGGAAAATTCTTCTCTGAGAAGTCCCCTCATACAGTTGATTTCTAGTTTTCCGTTGAGACTCTAATGAGTTTCATTCCAGCGGGTTCTTGAACATAGTTGCTTACTAGGAATAGAACTGATTGATGTTTCTTAGGGTACTGAACAGCTGTCTGATTAAATTTAGACTTACGCTGTCTAAAGCTAGATTGGAATTGATAAGCCAGAAGTGAGACTATCCTATTACTGGCATTGTACTGGTCTTTTTTGATCCTTCAGCAGTGCGTAAGCATTTTAACCAACAGGTCATTGATGCATAAACCTCTTACTTGTGGTGTGTTACTTACTGATGTGTACAGCAGTGTATTATGATTTTCAGCGTGTTGCATTCTGCCTTCTGCCTGTATTTACCAAATACGTATTCAGCATTTCAGAGATAGTGTTCGAGTTTAATTAACTCAATGGGCAGTGCACAAGAGTAAATTGCTTATGCAGAGTTCCTGTGTTCCTTGATGTGACGCATCATTTTTTGTCCTGACTAAGGACATCTGGGTACTTAAGTCTTGTATTAAGAATCAGAACACCTGAATCTGTCTACTGCAGTCCTGACAACGTTGCAGTTTAAGCTCCTAACAAAATCTAAGTTGACTGCCTCTGTGAGTTTACCGGCATCATACTAGTTTCTGAACCACGTTTTCGAACCTCATGCTGTTCTTATTCTCCCTTCGCTCTGTCATATAACTGAAGTCCAGCCCTACTTGCTCAGATGTACAAGTTAGGAGGAAGGAAGAGGAGGGAATTCCTAGTGTATTGTTTCTTCTAGGGAAAGACAAGGATATTCAAAATGGGGTATGCTAATCAGACAGGAAAGGAGAATGTTGCAAGATTTGAATAGTGAAGAACTCACCTGCGAGTAATACCCCTGAAGCTTTAGTTTCAAAGGCTAACCAAGGGACGGGCAAAATGGAACTTGCAATCTCTTCTAACTTGCTACTTGAAATGAAAATGAAAGTCTGGCTGAAATGGCATGAGTGAGTGGAGTCTGGCACTTGCCTTCACTAGAGCTTCTGGCTTCGCCAGCAGAAATGTGGCACCGCTTAGAAACTAGGAGCTTGCTACAGAGTGAGCCTACACTATAAACAGTGGGGCTGAAAAACTTTTTCAGAACTATTGCTATTTCTGAAGACATTTGAAACTGCTAAGCTGTGATCCCTCATGCAGGAGGTGGCATCTGAGAACCTCAGACTCAGACTGTGTGAGAGAAAGCTCCAATTTTACTTGATGAAAGCAGATTTTAGGTTGATTTTGTTGATACTTGGAATAAGTACAAACTTTTGATGAGCTTTCTAGGTCTAAATAATGCCAAGGTCTGAAGTAGAAAGCTGTTCGGATATGTGGGACAAATGATTTGTTTAACATGAATGCTTGTGATATTTTTTTTTTGTCACTGAGCAGCTGTTTATCCAGAGCTGCTCTTCTGGACACTTGTAGATTAGCAAGCAATAAGTTTCTGAAAGAGTTTAAATGTTCCCAGCACTACTGAGCTCTAAATAAGCTATGAACATCTAGTTTGGATTTTTCAAATAATTGCTGTTTTCCTTTGGAGGTATGACTTTTCTTCTGTAATAAAACTGTTTGCAGGCCAACATGTCATTGGACTTCTTGGAGTATAAATCTAATTTCGAACCTTTCTTTATGATGATCTCAACCCCAGCACCGCACTCCCCTTGGACGGCTGCTCCACAGTATACAAAGAGCTTTCAGAATGTCAGTGCACCAAGAAACAGCAATTTTAATATTCATGGAAAGGTAAGCTAATTAGCAAGAGTCCGCATAGGTTATTCTACTAATTTGTGAGAGCAGTAGGCAGTGACTTTGGCTTGCATGTTAAGTTTAAACAGTAAGAATAGGCTAATACCATGGCTACTGGTTAATTAGTTATGTTAATCAGCCTTTTGGAGTAAGATATGTTTATTGTGCCTTTGAGATATTTGCGTACTAATCTTGTAAATAAAAAAGCACAAATGTAGTGGCAAAAATAAGGTGGTACAATGGCATTATGATTGATAAATGGAAAAAAGTGAATTCCTTGTCCAATTTCCAGACCATTGTGAAGCTCTTAAAATGTTCTTTCATTGCTCTCAGTGTGTTCAGGAGAACATGTAGGTTGTGTGCTGCACAAAGGCTGAGGGGAAGAACGAGGAGAGCCCCATCTTCCTACTCACATCTGCTCCTGTGGGTGGGTGGTCAATTACTTCAGCTTATGACAAAGCTGCCCCTAGTTGAGGAGTGTATTGGGCTAACGGGAGGACTTTGTGAAATCATGAACCACAGGGCCCAGGGTCACTAAGGACTTCCAGAATTTGCCTTTCACTTGAAGTAACCTGTAACCGGAATTGCTGAGCCTAAAGTTACAAACTCGCAGACATCCTTCTGAGAGGGCAGTACCTTCCACTGCCAGTAAACTTGGCCAAATATGGTCTAGCTCAGACTAATCTGCTGGTGCTTAGTCTGCCAATAAGTGAAAGTGAAAGTCACAAGCAGTTAATCTGGTGAGATATTTAACTTACAGAGGTTTTGTTGGTTTGATTCTATTAGTTTAAAATGCAGAACTTGCTACTGTTCAGTGTTCAGCTGGTTTGTTTCAAGATACCATTGCCTGTATGCCTGCCTGGAGCAGCGGTGATACCTCTTCTAAGGTCACTGTGACTCTTGCACTCTGTGAAACTTGTTTTTAGCTGAGGATTGTAGTTTGCAAAATGACAGTGTGCTTATCAGCATGGTATAAAAACATGAATGAAAGGGGAGGAAAGGACTGCAAGCAGTAATGAATACTTTAGCCCAACCTGTTAAGTTTTGAATGAGGATCAGACCTTTTTTTTTTCCCCTCTCCATAAAAGGATCCCTAACTTTGTCTTAAACTCCATTACTGTGATAATGGAATGCTTTTAAAATAGTCAGCCAGAAATAACCTGACCAGCAAAGTCAGCAGCTAACCAAACAAATAGTGTGGGAGCTCCCTTACGTGGGGCAAAAGCTCTGCACATACCTATTTTGTAAAAAGCAAAATAACTTACTTAATGTTTGGTAGTTAGTATCTGTGGATACAGCAGTTTTACTAGGTTTCACAATAGGAACAGACTGGCATTGCCCTTCTTAGACACAAAATAGCTACGATCATTAACAGTGTGCATTTCTGTAATTGGCAGTGTTGTGATCGTGAAGCCTGACTCTTTGAGCTTCACCGCTTTCTAGGGCAAGCACGACTCCTGCAATAGCAATGAACACGTACGTAGGCTCAGACCCTCAAGTCACTGATGTTGTAACGCTTGCTAGACAGTCGTGCATTGGACAGTCTTGATTCCTAAATTAATGTTGCCTAGTTTCCTGATACAGTGTGGGGACAAGGCGTACTAAAAGGAGGCATCCAGGCAGAACATCTGCATGAAAAACAGGCGTTAAACTGTTGTCAAACTCTGGCAGCGATGTGTGCTTTAACTTCTGCTTGGGATCCTCAGCTGAGAGCTGTATCAAATGGTGGGTAACTGTCTGGCTTCCCAAGCAGGGCTATTGATAGCCCAGATGAGTATTTCGTCTAAGCTACTCTGAGAGAGAAGCTGATTAAGATATCTTGGGTATTTCTCTTGCATGTGTTGTTTTTCCGGTGTGTTCAGAGCACAGCTGTGCGCAGATTCTGCTGGCAAGATATGGTATGCCGTCTCAAGATTTTCCTAAAATTTTTTTTGAGAATGGGATGTAGGAAGGCGGGAGGATTCTTGGATAGCTTTGAATGTGACCAGTGAAAGAGACTTGACAGGGAAGCAGATTTGAGGACTCTGAGTCAGTGTGAAGTTTATTGAAATCCGCAAAGGTGTTTACGTGCTGCGTGAAGTTTTTGAAACTTCAGAGAAAAGTAGAAAGAACAAAATACTCCAGAAAAGAGGAAGATTACACTGCACTAGGTGACTTATCTGCCTGGGTTACCCAGTGTGGTTGTGCCTTATGGAGGGCCTCTCCTAAGCCCACCTCCTATGAAAGGTGGCTGATGCACAGGTGACACTGCCAGCTCCTTTGTTCTCTGAAGAACCTCTGCTGAGCTGGGGATGGGGTCTGGGATGTCTTTCCTTATGTTTTTTTCTTCTCTCAACCAACGCACAAGTCCTAGATGTTTCATCTTGATTATGCCATGTTTTCTTGCTGAGACAGACTTAGCATCCCTCCAGAGAATTGTTTTACAACTAGTATAAAAGAGAGATCTGAATACAACTGAATTAAAATGAACTGGATGTGGTATTAAGTCTCCATGCCAAAAATCTTTCCTTCGGTCGGCAAGAACAAAAAACAGGGGAACTGAATAATTGCAGGAGATATGAGTCACTTCATTCCGAGTTCCTGAAGCCTGAACCTGCTCAGAATCATGCGCTTGTGACAAGAGGGAAATTGCGTAATGAGAGGCTCCATGGAGAGGAGTGACCAACTTAAATACAGGCTCAAGCTGACGGTGGCGAGAGGGTCATCTCTGATCTACTAAATGGAAAAGTGTAAAGCTGCATTGACTTAACTTTCTCCTTTATTCTTCTCCCCACTAATACTAGTTGCTCACAACAGACCTTCCCGAGTACGGGTACAGCAGCTGACCCAGTTTTCCGGCTGGTGCTTCAGGATGTGGGATTATCACTTTTCATACGCGTTAGGTCATCTCTGTTAGTGCGGGGGCGTGGGTGAGGGGAGAAAGGGAGGGCCTGTTTCTGACAGTTGGTGATGCGGCTAGAAGAATCAATAACACTTCATCTAAAGAAATGCTCTTGTTCTGGAGTCAGAAAATCCAAATAAAACGGTAATCTTTCTGCTCCCCTCAGTAGTCTGCAGCCCAGAGTTCATAGGCTACCAAGAATCTTAGAGTGGCACTACCACACATCTTCGTCCTCACCTGTCTGTAAATTAGATAGTCCTAATTGCTTTTTATGCAGGGGTTTCTCCTCACTTCTCTACCTATGTTAGGTTGGCCACCAATCTTTGTCTCCAAAAGGACTTCACTTTGACAACCAAGTCCAATTTTACAATGCTGCTCAATCCTTCAGATTTAGTCTTTTTTTCAGACCTGTCTCAGGCTATCAGACTTTTATCTCTGGGAGAGCCTTCTGTAGCTCCTTTCACAAATTTCTTCCCTGACCTGCTTTGAAAAGATCCACAGCTATTTTCTTCTCTAATCTTTTTGTCTTTCTTTTTTCTTTAGAACAAGCACTGGTTAATTCGACAAGCAAAGACTCCAATGACTAACTCTTCAATACAGTTCCTTGATGATGCTTATAGAAAGCGGTAAGAATTTTTTTTTTGTTGCTTAGCATTTCTACTCAGAACTTTTATTGTTTTTTTAAAAAAATGGGTTTTTTTTTTAAAGGGTTGTAATAAGTCTGACAATACATGTCAAGTTACCTGTAGTAGTTCTCTGGCATCTGTCTCTGCAGACCTGACTTTCTGTTTAGTTTTTTGCAAAGAACCTTGTTACTGACTTCAGAAATATTTTGCTCCCAAATGCTGCCATCATTCATCATAAAAAAGACCAATCACACTTGGTGTCTCTACTGCTTCTTTCGGTGCATAACAGATTTTCATTAAAAATGGCCTTATCTTCTACTTCACTTGAATTCCAGATACTTGCATGATGTACATCAAATGTGATTGATTTATCTGCCAGCTGACCTGATTTATTAACCTTGGCTCTCAGCCTGTGGTCTCTTTACACAGGAATACCTGACTGGCCAAGGCAGGTGCTTGATTCCTTTTTATAAAAGGGGATGTGGGGAGTAATGTAAAGATACAACTTGTGCCCTCTTTTTAGTAGATAGGAAGCATATTTCTTTACACTGTAGGTGTATCTTCTTTAAAAGCTCTGAAACAAACATAAGCTTAACTTCAAGTGTTAAGCACCATTTTGAGCCATTATCAGGCATTCATTTGTCACTTTAGAGATGGAAAACCAAGGGGTTTTTCAGGCTTTTGCTTTATAAAACAGGAAGGTAAAATTATGCAACAAAATCTTAAATTAAGCCTGGAGACAAAAGGTTCCAAGAATTGAATGACTCTAATTCAGCATAATGCTAGTCTGGGGAGGGTTGTTATTGACTTATCAGTACTCACTTGTCTCAACAGCAAACCCTGTGACAAAGGAAAGAATAACTTGTAGCTGTCCAAGGCTTCAGATACCCTGGAATAATGGACCCTGATGTTACATGAGTAATACAAAATAGCTGATGTAGTTTTCAAGCGGATGGGATCCCATGTAGACAATTAAATTTGTGGCAGTCTTGTATTTTAATATCAAAAACTACATATAAAGAACTAATAACAAGTGACCTTGCAGGACAGAACTCTGACTCTTTCCCACTGTGTTGCTTCAAAGTTGGTCTTGACTGTCTCCAGATAAGAAGTTATCAGTGTTTTGGCGTCTTTCTCAGACACTACAGAACAAAGTCAACAAGAACTGAAGACAACAGTCTTTTTCTATCTTAAATTGCAGCCTCAAAAAGTACAGTGTAGTAATCTATGAAGTTTGTTTTCAGAATTTGCAAGGAAAATAATCCACTTACAGCGCATATGCTGTTGAGTTGAAGCAGAATACAAATGCCCTACCTGCAGTCAGAATTATTCTAATTTATTCATACTCTCATACGAATTATTTTGTTCATGTATAGGTGGCAAACTCTGCTGTCAGTAGATGACCTGGTAGAGAAACTAGTGAAGAAACTGGAACTGAATGGGGAATTAGACAACACGTACATCTTTTACACATCAGACAATGGCTACCACACTGGTAAAATTTTCACTGCTTACTGAACAGTTGTAGAAGATGCAAGAATTGCATAACGTTTCACCCTCGTCACCACTCCAGAAAATGGGAACAGCAGCAGTGGAAAACTGTAGACATGAAAAGTACTGATTTGAGTTGCAAAACAATTTGGAGTTGCAGTGTGGGGTGTTTGGGGATTGTATTTTGTTTGGTTGTGGCTTTTAGCATTAATACCTACCTCTGTATCCTGGTGTGCCTAAAATTAGGACAGAAATGGAGGAAGGGTCTCTCTTCTGTAGGAAGAGTTGCCATGAGAGAGTTAACTAGTAAAAATCTGTCAAAGACCTGTCTATATCATGTACAACTAAAACTGCAGTAGCTAAGCTGTTAAACTTTGTAAGATACAGCTTTGAAGTTCTTTGCGCCTATCTTCCACTTTGTTCATGTAGTTCAGGTTAAAAACCTCTTCTGATTTACTTACACAATTTCCAGAAACCATTTTTTAACACAGGACTCTTAAATGTAAAACAAGAAGCAATGTAACTTTTTCCATTTTCTACTGTCTAGGCCAGTTTTCTTTGCCAATAGACAAACGGCAGCTGTATGAGTTTGATATCAAAGTTCCATTGCTAGTTCGAGGACCAGGGATAAAACCAAATCAGACAAATAAGGTAAGAAAGAAGTGAAATCAGAGTATGCATTTACTTTTAACATTGTTTCACAGTTATCAGCTTTAGGTAATAAGTTATCCTCCTGCATATATATGTATCAATGAAACAAAACATATGGAGTGGTGGAAAGTGCAAAGACCTCATTCTAAAAAGCTGTGTGCTTTTGCTTGAATCAGTAAATTTAAGTAATTGCAGGCTACAAAAGTAAATGAAGTGCAAAGCTCACTTTCCAAAGACCCTGCCATTGCTTTTGAATGTTACGGGGTCCTTTAACCTACAAAGGTGAAATTAGGTAGTGTTTAGGTGTACTTAAAACGCAGAAGTCTCCTTATGTCTGTTAGGTTCTGGTCTTCTGAAGTAAGTTTTCCTCACCTTGCAGGTGCTTGTTGCAAATATTGATTTGGGTCCCACTATTCTGGATATCGCGGGGTATGACTTGAATAAGACCCAGATGGATGGGATGTCACTACTGCCGCTGTTGGTAAGTAGACACACAGGGATAGTAACCAGTAATTCTTGCAGGGGTTTATTCTTCACGGTGAATGCTACTTCCTTTGACAGACTAGGCCGACTCATAACCCAGATTATTCCCTTGATGTCTTTGTCACATGGGATGTTCATAGCTTAGTGAAAAAAGTAGATATCTTGTTTAAATGTAAATGTATTTTCATAAGCTCTACAACTTTGTGGTCATTTTGTAATAGAAAGCTCTGTCATCCTTTAGCTAATCCTGCCATTTGTAATAATTTGTGTTTTGAAGGCTGTGTGGTGTTTTTGCCTTGCATTCTCCCTCCTCTTTTCCTTAGGATTTCTCAGCAAAGGCATAGGAGAAAAGCAGGCTGCTCTTATTTATATGTTTGTTTTCCCTCAGTTTTCAGTAGAAATAGTGTTTCTCCCTAAACTCCGGAAAGATGCAGGTGGTGTTTTATAAAGTAAACCTGACCTTTCCAGTAAGTGAGCAGAAGCCTATTTAAATAAAGCTGCTTGCAGTTGATCCTTTTAGTTTTAATTAAATTTAGTCTATAAATTGAAGGCAGCTTACTTGGAAACGTAGGAGATCATCCAGATTTAAAACAGTGCTTTGCTTTTAAAACCTTGTATCCAAACCTTAAGCTGTTCTTTAGACAGAAGCAGGTAAAAGGCATCTAGTTTAAACTGATGGAAGCAAAACTGTGAAACTCATTGTTTTGCTGTATAGGCCAGTGATGGTGCTGTATGTTAACTTTAAACTTCCCTCTCTGCCTCTTTTGAAATGCAGCTACAAATAGAGCAGCTTAAAACTTAGTTCCTTCTTAAAGCTGTTTATCTTTTCTTACGCCAAGGGTATCTTTTTCCATCTGTTGTGGTAGTGTGATATAAACCAAAGAGAAACAGCCTTGTTACAGGGATCTTGTCTGTAATACAGTAGTATCTGGCCGTGTGGCTCCTACTTGGTATTACTGCATGATTCTTTGTAAATTGAAGATAGCACTTTAAACCCTCAAAAGGAGGTGTGCTAAAATTTCTGGAGTTGGATCCTTGTCTTCCAGTTATGCAAGATATTCTAACCTAAGGCTAAATATTTTAAGATGGTCTCAAACTAGGGACCGCAACTCAAACTGCCTTGTAAGCAGTGAACCTGTTAGTGTTGTACTGGGCATGGAGAATTTCATCTGTTTCACAGTGCAGTGGATACTAAGTCATGTTAACTTCTTGTCCTAGAGAGGAGACAAAAATGTGACATGGAGGTCAGATTTCTTGGTGGAGTACCAAGGAGAAGGATACAATGGTAGTGATCCTACCTGTCCTGGCCTGGGACCTGGAGTCACGGTAAGCAAGGCAAGATCTGTTAATATTAGAAAAAAGCTGCTAAATTAAAGCTCTTTGCTGTGTGGACCAGTCTGGTTCTGTAAGAACATTCCCAGTGTCTTAGTAAGTAGGAGCTACCTCTGTAGGTCCTGTGCAGCATTTAAGAATCAGAGGGAGACATCCACCCAGGCAGAAGTGATGCGCCCGTATGACCGTACAGAAAACAGTCACCCTCTCAATGGGAATCTATAGCACCTCAGGGCTGGAGAAACAGGCAAAAAGGGGTGGCTTGGCAAAGTGGGTGGCAGCAAGAGCACGTTCTTTCTAGACTTCCAGTGACCTCATCACACAGCTTGTACCTGTGACTATTATTTAAGTTGCTACCTACTTCCTGAATCAAAGGAGGTTTGCTTGAAGTAAAGCATCCAATTGGTGTGATTTGTGCTGTTCTCTTCAGTGTATGCGTATGTACTTCCCAGACAAAATGCACTGAATCATGGTGAGTTTAATAACAACCCTTTCTCAAACTTAGAAGAGCTGACTTTTTTGCTTCAAATCCCCAGTGGAGACTTGCTTGTGTTAGACTAAGATCCTAGTGTTCATCCGTGAACTGCAGTTGGCCTGAGCTGGTATAGTCTCTAGGAAAAGGATTGCTGCTTCATCTCTTTTTCCTGCTCTGAAGCTTTTGTTCCCTGCTCACTTCCCAGCACTGCTTCCCAGACTGTGTCTGTGAAGATTCCTATAACAACACGTATGCTTGTGTAAGGACACTGTCAACTTCCTGGGATCTGCAGTACTGTGAATTTGATGACCGGGAGGTAAGTCTCTGTCTGGCTAGCAGATGCCAACTGTTCACAATTGTGCGACCGACTGTCCGCACTCTTATCTACTCTCAAGGTTTACATAAAGTACTCTTAAAAGCAGATTAGCATTGCTTGCAGGATAAACAGTGAAGTATTTTATCTACTGGTGAGAATGTTTGACCAAAACTCTGATGGGGTTCTGGGAAGAAGAAAAAAAAGGAGGTGGGTAGGAGCGGAGTGAGGAAGGGACAACAGCCTAAACTATGATTATCGCCCTCTGGTGTCACCTAACAGCCTGCTGGGGCTGAGTTCAGTTCTCTGTCCTACCCTAATTCCATGTGGCAGAGTCTTCTGTACAAGTGTTTTCTGTTACACTCTACCCCTGCTGTTCTTACATGCAGCTGCAGTTCTTTTCCTTGGGAAGAAATGAAACCCCAGGCTGATCATTTCTTTTCTGTCGCTTGCTTGTTTGCCTGGAAAAAAGGTATTTAAGTTACAACTGTGAGAAAGGTCTCCAACTGCATCGTCAGTTCTTTGGGTAGCAGGGACATGATGTCCCCCCTGTTCAGAAGCTGTTCAAATCTCACTAGTGGAGCACCTGCTGCATGGACAAATCTTGGCGTGTCCTTGTGCCCACTTGCACGCAGTTGCCCCAGAGAGCAATGTGGGGTTTGAGGCAACCGGGTCACAAATCTAATTAACTGCCTTGTCAGCAGATGTGCAGTAAATGTGTAAACAGCAGGTTTCCCCACTTACCGTGCCACCACACAATGTTTTCTGGAAGTCTGCAATGAACAACTGAAACCAGGGGAGTTAAATACCACAAGATGGTTTTGGTGGCAAGATAGCAAGAAAGACTGTATAGGAGACCAGGATGCTGATTAGCAGACTCTGCCCTTCATTTTTCCACTTTCTGACAATTTATGATGAAGTTAAATGAGCGGGGCAGCTTTCTGGGTAACAGCGGACTACAAAGTTGGTCTGATAATAGGCTTCATGTCACTTTTTTATTTCCAGTAAGAAGGTATGGCTGTGGCCGTGTTGGGTGACTCTGCTTACCTGGGGCAGCTAAACTAACACTAACAGTATTGGGAAGATGCAGCAATGTGGTTTCTAAAAGCTTGCAGTGACCCTCACAAGAAAGCTTGCAACCAGACTCTGTCCGGATGCATCTTTATCGAAGTTAGACACAACCCAGCCAGTTTTAATCAACATCATCTGCAGTCAGGCCGCCTGCCCTAGCACAGACAAAACCTCAGCTGAATTCTTGAGATAGGTTTGACTAGTATTTGTCCCACAGAATGCTGCAGAGATTTAATGTACCAAAAAAACCAAAGCTGCCCTAAAATCCTGCAGACAAACCTCAAAGCACACAAAAAACCTTCTCAAGGCACGCGCACACACAAAAAAGCTTTCTTGTGTTAGGGCTATAGCGTACTTGTATTCAGAATATTTCGTATATGCAGTCAAGATACCTGTGCGAGTCTGACAGCTGGAAGTATCTGGTGAGCACGTGATGTGACGGTCATGAAATTCTGTATTTTGAGATCTATTAATGAAAAGACAGCCAGCTTAGCCATGGCTTCTCGCTGTGGTCTTACAGCCATAAGATGGGTTCCATTTATGTGTTAAAAAATCTGGGGTGTAGCAGGTAGTACTTTAGGTGGCAGTAAGAACTCTTCCAACAATACTGTCACAAAACTTTACCTACACACTATCCTGTCTTTGAGCATTTAGCCGCATGGGTATATGTTTGTGGGGATGCTGCAGCGCAGTTGAAAATAACATTTGAGACTACATGCTGTCATAAAGTGTTCTTCCCAAATAATATAATGAAAAGTTAATTAGCATTTAGGACTTAACACAGTGCAGGAACTTTCTTCTACAGGTGTTTGTGGAAGTGTATAACTTGACTGCAGACCCACACCAGATCAATAACATTGCTAAAACAATTGATCAAGAAATTCTAGAAAAGATGAACTATCGATTAATGATGCTGCAGTCCTGTTCAGGAGCAACTTGCCGTACACCAGGTGTCTTCGATCCCGGGTAAACACCAATTGAATTCATAATACTTTTAAATATAACTATATATTTTTAAAATTAAGCTTTTATATAGGGTATTCATGGTGGGGTATAGTATTACTGACATATGTACTGTTGTTTAATAGAGATGCTTTCTTGATGCTTCTATTTTTTAATGTTTAATCTCTATTTTAATTTAACCTACTAAATATAACTTGATGGTATTAATACTACTGCTTTAATCTTGTCAGCCACTGGTGACTTAGAATAGCTGAAGCTTACAGCTGTGCTGACTGGTCAGAGACAAGTGACCTCAGGTTTGTCTGTAAATAGGGAAAAGCTCTGCAGGTTTCTGTAGGCAGAAATTTCCCAAATACTTGCTCTGATTGCTCCTGGAGATGCTGTTAGCAAAGCATGTTTCCCGCAGGACCTAAGCTGTATGTATTAGTCAGCTGTTGTAAGTAAATAGCACGTCTTACCTCAAAATTCATTTGGTAATCACTTAGACCAAAGCTTTTTTTTTTTTAAGCACTATTTAGAATGTCCTTACACTCGTGCTACATAAGCTTGTAATTTGAGGCAGCAAAGTCTTCTGTTAGAAGGCATCTCCTGAATGCTTAATGTTATACATGCCAATATGCTGTTGTTATGTTGTAGCTAGTATTTATTTCTTTGGAGACTATCAACTCCTTAGTTGTGTGCTGTTATAATTAATCTGTTGTAATATTTAGAGAGACTGTCCCTGCTGCATACTGTTAAGAAAGCAACTATTCATGCAGCCTTGTACCAGAGCTGCTCCAGAAATAAGTTGTTTCTACAAGTGTTGGTCACTGGGCTAGCTGTCACTCACACGGACTCTGTTCCTTTCTATAGATACCGGTTTGACCCACGGCTCATGTTCAGCAACCACGGTGTTCGGGCTCGGAGGTTTTCTGCACGGTCCTTGTAAGGTACTGAAGAGCCTCTTGCAATCGGCTCCCACTGACCAGTTCCTCCAGTGACTGCAGCAGGTCTGTCTGTAACTCTCGCTGATCGCAGCTGGAAGACTTTTAATGGGCTGTTCAAACCCTGTTTGGAAGAAAAACCCTTGTCTTTAGCTGGTTGCCTTGTGCAATATGTATATTTTACAGCTGAACTGTAACTCTAAAGCATTAGACACGGCTAATCCGTCTTGCTCAGATAGTTGATTACCACCTTTGTCCTTCGAGTACTTTTTCATATCACAGGCACAGAGGTGAACCTATGCCTATGAATCTGAACAGTTTATTTTGTTCTACAAATCAATAAATGTGTATTTGAGTTGGGTTAGGTAGGCAGGTGCTATTGCACAGTAATGCTCACCCATCTTCAGCATCACAGACTTTCTTAAAAGCTATGTTTAATTATAGGTTTCCTGTATCGAGCTCAAAACTGTTAATGACAATAGCAAACTAGCCCAAAATAGCGTAGGAAGGCAATAGTCAAAACTGTAGGATCTGACTAGCAAGTGTCTTGTGCAGAATTAAAACCCATAGCTAAATATTCTCTCAATGAGACCACTTCAAATGAGACCAATGAATTTTGTAGGACAACTTTGGTAGGTTACAAACAAGAATGTAATTTCAACCTCCTTCTAGTTTGAAATGCTGGAATGGGTAAATGTATACTACTGAAAAAACTCTTAAGGTTTAAAATAGGCTTCCTAGTGAGTTAAAAGAGTGTTGAGGCTAACAAGTATTCAAATAAGCATGCCTAGGTTTTGAGCTAACTCTTAAGTTTGTTTTAATACATGAACAGAAGTAATACTAAAAAAAAAAATCCACAAAAAACCCCAACCAACCCTGGGCACCAGTCGAGTTGATCTGTCTCTAACCTCCAGATGTCTTGAATTGTCTAACATCTTACGTTGATTAGATTCTTGAAGGTAAATTATTTTGAGAGCAAACTAGCTAAAAGTAAATAAATCATTGCTCACTGGAAGTTAGGCGAGGAGGGCTATTTTAGGCAGTTTAAGTGCTTCATAGAGTGTTGCTTTTTAGTTGAGACATAACTACTCGGAACCTGCAGTAAGTGGCCTTCACACCAAAGGACTGATGTCAGATGTCTGACTGCAGTGCGCTATCGCTTGGTTTCCCTTTGGAAGGGTGATGTTGTCTTTTCAACCTTCTGATTAGGCTTATCTGAAATGCAGCTGTTGCTTGCACCCAAACTTGAGTATCTTCCTAAATCCTGAAAAACACCCAAACTTGCGTTAGCATGTATCTTCTGTATAGATTCATTGGCAAAACACCCTCTTGAAATACTGAATTGTGTCTTTTGCGAGACAAGTTCATGTTGCTTGTTGGCAAATCAACTGTGTTATCAGGCAAGATAATCGTTCCCTTGTCAAACAGACTGTGGCACAACTATTTAGTTTTCAGTTAGTCATTTCAGATCTTTTACCCAAATAGAGAGCATGACGATTTCAACTTCTGTCAGATAAAACCTTCTACTAAGGAATCATTAAGTAGGCAACAAAGTATAACTCTGTCAAAACTGTGACGGTGCATACCCCCCTGCACAGATCCACAAACTGGATACAAGCAATGCTACAATAAGATAAGTTGAACTTTCTTGGCTTCGAACTCTGAAGCATAGAAGTTGTCCTTCACGTAGCTTGGAGTTGCAAACTTCTGTGGTGGCCTACGGGTTAGATTTTATAGAGCTGCTATCTCAAATCTAACTCATGGTTTCAAGTCTCTAGAGTGACCAAATATTTGGAGAAAAAAAAAATCGCTTGAAAGGTAACTTTTCAGCTGGAGCATCTATATAAATGTAGCGGGTTTGGGATATTCAGACTACTTACACACTTCCAAAAACTCAGGACTTTTTTCTCCTCCACTACAACTGTAGCTTTATCCTGTTTTTTGTTTCTCAAGCCTAAGTATTGCTCATCAATATCCTTCAGACTCTGTTTTGTCTTTAAAAACAAAACCAAAGTTGTTTTTGTGCTCTCAAGCATTTTCTTGCACACTGAGCTGAACCTCAAGTTTTGCTCAGATAATTCTAGCAACTTAGACTTGTTCTTTGTTCAAACTGTATTTTGGTAGCTGTGTGGAGGCTAGAGTGAAATACATCGATTGCTGCACATTAAACCCTCAACAGTTCTAGCAAATCTAGGTCCTATGTCAAGTTTCTACTTGAGTTAAGTTTCAGTGCAAGTGTTATGTTGCTCCTTAATAGAAAAAAAACCAACCTTTGTTATGGGTACAGGTATGTAATTCTAACACTACCTTTTCTTAAAGTGATCTTAAGAAATTTTTTTTTCTTGAATGATTTACTTTTTGCCTAATAACTAATATGAAAGTTGACAGAATTGATTCAGATTGTTCAGCATGTGACCTGGTGTTTTACCCAAATTAACACTTTTGCTATCTGCACATGCCTGTAAAGCATTTTGTAACTAGGCTCAATAACTTACACACTCACTGTCAGAGAACCACACTATACCTGAAGTCTGCCATAGGTAGTAAATGTATTAAATTGAAATCCAGAATGAAATTAGTCAGTCCTTACTTAACCAGAATAGTGGTTCAGGAAAGTACCTGCTTCCGTCCCACTTTTGATAAAGACTTAAGAGCCGTTCAGCAAAAGCATGTAGTTGAAGGATGAACAGGAACCAACAGCTGCCTGCCTTCCAGTGCTTTTAGAGGTGTTTGTCACTTGCCTGGTGTCTATTTCCGTGAAGCAGTTACTTTGGAGTATTTTTACAGCCTTGAAAGAACAGTGTTAATTGTTATCCTTGACGGTTACAGAAACGCTATGAAGGAACTTTGATTCTTATCCAGATCTAATTCCCAACTAGGTGATTTTAAAACTAAATGGTCTTCCTGGATGTTAAATTTCATGCTATTTGACCATGGCTGTATCTGTACCTTGTTACTGAAGGGCCTTATCAGTGCAGAATTTTAAATGAAAGGGCCTTACTGGTACGAAGTTGGGTTTAGGTAGAATGTGATTATTTTTTTTAATTTATTTTTTTAAATCATTATCAAAAGCAGAGCTGTGAATTTTAATGATCTGATCTGGTAAAGTAGATACTGTACAGGGAATAGAGTTAATAACCTTATTACATTATCCTAAAGCAAAACCATGCAGTATCATCACTTCAGTATAAGTCAATACAGCTAATATGTGCTTACCCAGCATAGGCCCAGTAAATTGGGCTGCTTCACTTTGAGGAATAAAGCTGTAACAGGGACACGCATATGCAAGCACACACCCAAAGCAGGTCTAATACCTTTTCAATCAAGTTAAATTTAAGACTGATTCGACAAGCTAAATACAATATTTCATCATAATGAAACATCTGTCATTTATTGATTCAATTAAAATTAATTTTATTTGCATTACTCTCTCTGTATGTGAGCATACTTTGCTGTAGCATGTTGTGAGCATACTTAACTTCTGCTGTTTTGAACGTTTGTTTAGAAAGTGCCCTTCCAGAGGACCCTGTTCACTGCTGCACTTTTGGGGAAATTAAAAATAAACTGCCTATCAAACTTTCTATCTGTCTGTTACTGAACTTCAGTTAAACCTTTCCATAGGACCAAGCTATGTCACATGTCTAAAGACTGAATTCCTAATTTATAAGCCTGTTCTCTGCATTCTGCCCTGCTACCTAACAATGGCCACTATTGTTTACACAATAGTTACACAACAGTGAACAGTTATATGGTCACAGGGAACCTCATGTACAGTGTCTAGCAAGACACCGTGTGACTGCTTTGCACCAGGAAGAAACCCTGAGGTGAGAGTACAAATTTAAATTTGACCTGCACTGGCTAATATTTCCTTGGAAACTGATGTAGTTGAATAGATGGAAAAACTTAGCAGAAGAGAATGGAGAAACCACTGTCATAATTAAAAGCAGTATGTTTTGGCTTTGGGAAAGAGGAAGAATAAAAATGGGAATAACTTTTTCCAAAAATGGGAACTGTGAGCAACAGTGAGATGTACTACTTACTCTCTTCAGTGCTCGTTACAGAGTTGAATTCCTTGGATGATTCTGTGTGGCTGCTTTAAAATATATACACAACTATAGAGCAAGGTGATTTGGTACCTTTAACCTGTTTAAGTCTGAGGCTTTCACAAGCTTCTAAAACAAGTATTTCTGCATTGTATTTTCATTTCTGCTTAACCATGTGGTCTCAGTTTCATTTCTCCTTCAGTGATGTAGCAGTCTTAAGTAGAGAAAAATATTTAACAGCTACTCGAAACAATGCTGCTATCTTTATTTTGATGTTCCAGTTTGAGAACTACACAGTTTACTGTAGCACCACAAGAAAAGGCAGCTCCATATTACCTAGATACACCTTCCCATTGTGCTCAAAGACATCACTGACAGCCCAAGTGACACTACCATCAGGGTCATGGAAGCTTGCCACAATGTCTCCTTTGTTGTTAATTTCTAAGAATAAGCCGTGTTTGTGAAGAAAAATGCTGTAGAATGATAGAGGAGTCACCTGTTTTTGAAAAAGAAATACACAGAGTTAATGCTTCATTCCAGGGGTGGGGGAGAAATTCCATGACCAGAAGGAAATGGCAATGCTAATATATTGGTTTCCAGATGTTGCTCTACTCAGATTCAGCTGCCACTTAATCTTTTGATAACATCTGCTGGCCTGTGGCAGTCCAGTAATTGCTCACTAATCTTAGAAGCACAGAATCACAAACTCACCTGGGGTGGAAGAGACCTTTAAGATCATAAACCTAACACTGACAAAACAACCACTAAAGTACAGCCAGTGCCTGCTTGCTCAAGAAAGTGTGGAAGTTGCTTGAACTTACTCCAGCTGTTGAAAGCCACCCATTTTATAAAAACAGGAATAAGAGGGACTTGATGGAACACCGCTAAATCACCCACTTCAGTATTTTTTCCTGTGCAAGTTCTAGGTAAAAGGCAGCACGGTTATTCATAACCAGCTCCATGACTCATGCTTGGCAAGAATGACTTTACAGAGTTTGATTCCTATAGCAAAATCCTCATATTTTCTGTAAGAGGTTCTTCACCTGCCTTGACAGTATCATGTTGCTGTAAACAATAGGCAGAGAGCTTGCAACTATGGACTACTTTTGTCAATACTGATTTTTCTACTTCATAAAATGGGTTCTCTGTATTACCACAGCAGTAAAACTGCTGTGTTTTAATATGCAAGAAAAGAAACCATTCCTCAAATGTTCCAGAAAAATCAAAGTTAGTGTGTGTTGGTGTGCTGGCTGGTAAAGATGAAACAGTCTCTTGTGTTTCCTAATGAAGAATAACAAATTCTTTCATACTAAAATTAAAATTTTTGTGACACCGATAGTTAACGCTACACAGTGTCAAAGTTACCTTGGCAATAAATCTCTTCAGGAATGGATACGGTCCCAAAACATCCAGAAAAGGAGAGAAGAAACTAGGAAAGCGAGTAGTAGATATTCCAACTCTCTATAAGCCTGTGTTTGATAATCTGATGTTGTCTGGATACCCAGGTAGGTTGTCCATAAAAACTTCTTTTTTTCCTGCGTTAGGTCCAGTCACCCAATAGCTGCAAAAAGGGAATTTTGTACATGAGTTATAGTGGCTGCTGCAAAATGCAGCAAGCTTAACAGCACAGAAGATCCATCATTTTTATTCATGCAAGGAATTTTTCAAAATACAGAAAAGGACTCTGCAGGAAGTAGTAAATGCAAAGGGGGCCTAAACTTGAGTAACGATGACTGGTCAAAACCCTCATCTTTCTACATGTAACATAGTACCCCCGGGTTCTAGTAAAAAAATCTATTCACAGAAAATGTGCCTGTTAAATGAAAACTAATATTAAATTTGGCTTTAGAACTTCAATGAAATAAAAAACTGTTAAAACACTGACTCCCTTTAAAATGAGAAAAATGGGGTGTAATGCTAATCCTCATTATCACGCAATGACACTTGCCCTCTGAGGTCTGTTGTAACTCTAATAATGGAGTCATCAGGATAATTGTAATTGAGTCTGAGGGAATTAGGGCCCAGTATATCAGTATAAAAAACATTTGGCATTGGAAAGAACAACTGTTAACCTCTACCTAGAATTAACTAAAACCTGTGACTCTTGCAATAGGAAAAAATAATCTAGATTAAGCTTCCAATAGCAACTCTATTAACTGCATATCTTCAGTTTACGTTTTTAGAAAAGTAAGGAAAAACCGAAGAGTAAGAATAGAAAATCATGTCTACAAATTGATTAAAAACATGTAATATAAATTATCATGTAATATTTTATATCTAGGAAGATATTTATGTTTAACATACCGTATGATTCTGCATATGCTGGTTTCTGCTATTAATATGTAATCTTCATAGGGAGACAATGCGATCCCATTTGCCATGTACAAGCCACTGAGCACTGTTCTTCCTGTTTTTGTCACAGGGTCATAGGCCAAGAGGCGACCAAGATGGTTTGTTTCAATTACCTTAATAATACATCTAATGAAAAACTAGGCTATCAAAATACCTGGTTTCAATTAGAACAGAAAATATTCAGAAGTTGTATTAACATGGATTAGATAAAAGCAGACTTCACAGAATGGCAGGTGGCATCTTTATAAAAACAATAAGCATGCGCCACTGAAGGAGCAAAGGATTCTGTTCATGTCATTTCCCAGGCTGATCACAGCATTCTTGCAAAAACAGAGGAACACAGGGCTTATAAAGTCCAGAGTTCTAAATATGTTATTCTGCAGTTCCTGCTTTAACAAAATATTGAGGCCTATCAGGCTTCTGTGAGCAATTGCAACTTCTTCAAATCAAACCAAAAAGCATTCGCGAGTGTTTTGCTAAAGGAAGTAAACAGCTGACATTTTACTTCTGATATGAAATAATATGAGTAAGTTTATTCTGCTAAAATCTGCAGGGCAACTTTGAATTCTATACACATAAGCCCTGTGAAGAGGAGACTGCCTTTCCGTTTGTCATTTGTACTAGCAATCCTTTGTCAAGTCTGAAACACTAAATGGCAAAGATGATGTACTATCAAAGAATAATTCTGATAGCTTTAAGAAACAGCAAGTGACATGTAAGAGGTTTCAACTATTCTTTTTTTTTTTTCTCTTTAATAACTTGGGTCTCAATTCCCATCCCTTAAATTAAATATATTCCCCTTCATATGATTTTTCTCCTTGCTTAATTTTATCCACAGTTCTGGTAGTAAAGACTCAGTGTGAACTTCATGTCTGTGACCTCACTGAATTTCAGCTCTACAAACAGTTTGTTCTAGATAAAGTTTTACTCAAAGGCTGTGACTACACAGAAAAGATACCTTCAAGTACAGCAGCAATTTGCTGCCTTGCATTACTGCAGTCATAAGAGCATGCTTGTAGAGAGATACCAAGAGTGAAACTAGCATGCTGTAAAAATCTAGACCATAGTGTATGACATGACAATTTCTTTGGGTAGTCATACCCAGAGGGTTTTTTTCCGGAAAAGCAGCACAGAAGAGCACAGCCCATCCTCTACCTCAGGGCTTGAACGCGCTGCATTCATAGAATGCTTGGCTAAAACACACAAGCACAATCCAAAAAAGCTTGTCTCTTCTGCGGCATAGTACTCGGTGCTGCCAGCACAAAAATTAACACTTAAGCTGCCCAAATAAATGGCTACAAAGATTACTTCATCTCACCTCATATTTGTGATGTCGTCTTTCCCACTTGCTACTTGAATCCGTAAAATAAATCAATTTTTTCTTTGATATTTCTAATCCATTTAGGAATTTGAAAGGCAGGCCATCCACACCTGCTTAATAAAAATGACTACTCATTAAAATAAGTACAAAAGCTCCAAATTACTTTCACTTGCAGGGAAATACGTTCAGCTTGCAGCTCAGCATAACACACACCAAACCAAAAAGCCTCTGACAAATATAATTGCTTTTGTTTTCTTCTGTTCTTTAAACAAATCTTTAAAATATAAAACCAACGGGCTTTCAACCAGCCCCAGGCTCCACGCTCACTAGTACTGATCTCAACTGATTAAAGTGCCTTGATCTTCCAATTTATACATAAGCACAAGGACCAAACACAAGACCAATCTACTTTCCCACTAACTAGAAAAGGTAGCACCACCTTTTTCGCTCGAGAGCAGGAGGGTTTTCTCTCCTGTCCTTGGATTGACTTCATACAGGCCTAAATAAGAATCCACCACAATCAGGTTACCATCCTGATCCATTCGCACTCCATGGGGCCGGCCACAGATTGGTTCATAGTCTGGAGTTCCTGAGATACAAACAGGAGGATGTATAAGACCAGGGGGTTGACAAAATTAAGATCCAAACATGCAAAGGCTGAAAAGCACTAAACTATCATCCTGGAACAAAAGAGATGCCTAAAAGCTTCCTTAAATTGTCTCTAAAAGTAACTTGCAAAGGAAGTGACAGTAAAACATTAGTCATCTCTACTCCTTATTACTTAAGAAAAAAACTGCTCCTAACCTTCAGAGCAATTCAGCTCTACTCTGTTTTCCAAGGCAACTTTAAAGACAACCAAAGAACTGATAGGATTATTAAATCAGTAAAACAAAATGGATTAGCAGCTGTTTATTTGTATCCCCAAGAAAAAGATGGGAGCAAACCGCTTTTAGGAAAGATTTAACTTCCCTTCAGCTAAGGAGCCCAAGTTCCACAGGCCACATAAGAATCCTGTAAATAATTCTTGGGTGAGACTACAAAACCTAGATCTACCACGTTTAGTATTTTTATAGTGAGTAATTTTCCTGAGAGCAGTGAAATTAGTAAAGCTTGACACCCTGCAGTTTTGTGACCTAATGCCCTCTACTCCAAAACACATATTTTGCCCCAGTACTCCACAAAGCAAGGGACAACATCCATTACAGCTCCCTAGAGCTGTAACACGTCAGTAACACAAGCTGACTTCCAGCTGCCAAAAAGTTACAGTTACTCAGCAGAACAGCTGTATTCTGGTCTCACTCTGAATGGATCGACCATTTTGGTCTCATTTTTGATTTCTCAGCTTCCACATAGTTGATTATTTACATAAGACTCAAAAAAGTTCAGTAACCTTTGAGAATTCTTTCAAATTCAGTTGAGGCTAGCCGATAGCATAGGGACCTTGGGGACAGGGGAAGCACCTATGCAACTGTCACATGTTTAGGAAACCAGGCTAAAGCCAATCAGCTATTTAAATGCTCGATTCATCAAAAAGCAACATGGTATAAAAACATAAGAATTTCAGTGTTTGTCTTCCTCATTTACAAGTAAGGGAAAAAAATGCAACCTTGCAGTCCAGTACCAGGACATGCTATCCTGAATCTCTGATTTCCTTGTAAGGTTTGAACTGGCTCTAAAATACATTTTATCCTTGAGGCAAGAAAATAATTGGATAAATCATGTCTTTAGACCACCCTCAAAAAGTTTTGTATAGAAGGACTTCTATAAAATGTTGTTCTTCATTTAAATCGCAATCCATGGCAAGTCAGCCTCAAGGGCTAGAAAAGTGTGCCTTAATCCTGCCTACATGAGGAAAAACTACACGATAGCAGTAGGCTTCTCTTACAAATTTGCATTAAAAAATCAGAAAACATTAACAGCAGCTAAAATAGCTCTTCAGTTTCTCATTCAGTGAGAATTTTTATGAGCAAGTTTGTTGCCATTTTCACATCAAAACTGTCGCTCACCACATTCAGGCATATCCTGCCCCATTTGAGTAAGGAAATGCAGCTGGTCACCACTGATCATCCACAGTTTCCCATCCACAGTACCAGTGTAGATATTACCTTAAAATAAGCATATTAGAAGACTGTTTTAAAAGGGACCGAGCCAAATAAAACTGACTATAAAAGGACATTCCTCGTTATTATGAGCCCTTCCTTCTTGCTCCTAATTTATATATTCTATGCAGACACAAAGCGATGAAACAGACAGGAAAGAATACAGCTTACTTTAAATGTATTTTTTATAAAGCAAAAAGAGTCATAATAAATTTGAGATTAGAAAAAATATTAACTGTTCATATGTTTATTTTAAATAAACAAGATACTTTAAAAGCTATCTTAAGATTGCTCTGGGTTAGCAGCAAACAAAGGCATCAAGGACAGGACTGAAGAGTCATAGTGATATTCTCATATAGTCAATGAAAATCGGTGAAAACATTAGCAGAGCTCACAGGATCTACCTTTTTGCCCTGAGGGTTCTGCCATGTTACCAGCTAGCTAAAATGTTCAGTAGACAAAAGGAAAACATTACAATGACTGATCCAAAACAAGGAAGTAACTCTTCTCCTAGGACATGGAAATCCTAAGCAAAAAAAGAAGTGTGGGGTTTCTTTAAGCTGTGATGTTTTGCTTTGGTTTTGAACCACCAGAATAATACAAAAAATGTGTAAGTTTGGATTAAATGACTGAGCACTTTTTTATCGGATACCTGCTTAGCAGTTGCTTTCTCCTCTGCTTTTAAAGTGCTTAAATTAACAAGACAAAGACCTCACAGGAAGTCTTCAAATCTTTTGACATTGTATTGTAGCTCCAAAAACTTCTGTGTAGAGTATCAGAAGAAAAACATGAGCAGTGATTAAGCCCCACCTTTGAAAAATAGCATCCGCCTACCTTTTGACTAGTCCAGGCTCTGAAATAGCACAATGCACATCACCAATCCTAGACTTACTCTGTTCAACAAAACACACTTTTAGTGTAAAATCTGTTAACTCTCTGGAAACATTCCTCTGATTTGTCTTTTATTTACATAGATTGAACTAAAGTAGAAATTATTTTCTTTACATGTGACCTGCACTTTCACCCTAGCTTTGTTTACATTTTAAAACCTGCAAGTGTCAGTTGGCGACAGGTGTTAAAAGATACTCCGTAAAAGTTATGCTACATTTCTGTGCCAGTATTACTAAAAAAACAGATTCTGAATTTGTCTAATGAGCACTTACACCAGAGCAGATAAACAGATATAAAAGTGTCTAGCATCTGCTCAGACACATCTAAGGAAAAATGTTACAAGCAAATAGGACAGATTCTCCAAGTATCAGCTGCCAGATCTAAATTAAAAGAATTGTCTAGGATTACTGGCACACAGAAAGCACCTGTTTATCCGAAGGAAGAACTTCAGAGCCACTGTTCAATACAACAACTTTGCCTGGGAAAAAAACGGAGACTGAACTTTGCTGTCATGAAATATAGTGGCATTCTAATGTCTCCCCAGACATGTTGGAAACAGCTGAAGTTTCTGATCACATACCAGATTCTGTATTTAAAGAGAGAAATCTTAGGCTCGTAATGCTATTTTCTATCATGCTATGCACTGGGCTATGATGGTATATTTAGACTTATATAGCTAGTGCAAGTGGGTTTTGCACTAGACTTGTCATGGGTATTTGTAGTAAAGTGAAGGCAAAACAGAACTACTCTAATTATCTGTAATATCCTGTCTTATTCATATGGAAAACTGCATTTACCTAAATCAGGCTACGGCCCCACAACCTTGGTCATATTGTATGATTTGAACTGACTGAATCCTTAAATTCAGGGAAGATCCATGGTAAAGTCAACACACCAAAACAGTACTTTATACAGCATTGATACCAAGTCCAAAAGGGCAACATATGATTCCCTCCAGACTGAATTAACGTAAGTCAAGATAAAATGCACTGGAGCAGACAAGTCAAACATCTATTGTATTTAAAAGATAAAAAGGAAGTTTGGGGCAAATAAGGTAAACATTTATTGTACTTGATTAGAACAAAAGAAGGTCTTGGGATATTGTATCCCTAATTACAATAGATAAAGAAGTTGCAAAATCAGGTAGGAAACAGACAGAGCACGCGCCTGTATACTGAATTATGTACCTTTTGAGCCATAAACCAAAGCAACCAAGCTTTGGGCACACACGTTAGGTGGAAGCGACTCTCTGTGCGTCCAGCACTGCAATAAAGAATTCCTAAACTAAAACTCCAAAACGTCTTAGAGGGTTTTCCTTATCAACTGACTTTCACGGTATCAGGATCACAAAAGAGGTTAGAGCATTTGCAGCATTAGTCCTCATATTTAAAATATACTCTGCAAAACTCCAGTTGCGAATGCTACCCTTTCTGAAAGTTGTAGTGGAAGAGGTGGAGAACAAAAAGTGTGATAAAATGACAATTGAAAATAGCGCTTTTGAGGAAAGCAGGAAGGAAACCGCTTTGAGAAGAGATTTGCTAGGAATGGGTGCCTCAGTGCGAGGTGTTGAGCTAGGTCCCTTCCAGGCCTATGCTGCTATGACTGAAAACACTTCCAGTTTCAGCTTGCACAACGGCAAACAAGAACCTCTCACCTCTGCAGCACACTGCACAAGATGGTATCTTTCAGACAAACACATCTTGGGCTATTCAATATTTCCTTGGAAAATAATGTAAAACTAGCACCAGCAGTAAGAGAGGGTGTCTGAATTGCCTGGCTCAAACTGCTCTGGACTGGGAGTTACCTGGCTACTGCAGGAATCTCTTTTATCCACTGTTATCTGTTCCTCCAGAAAACGTAAGTCCCAAGTCCACAGCACTAAACCTGTGTCCTAAAGAGAAGATCACAGTGTCTCTCCTCTGTTTGGCTTGAACTTTCATCACAGTCCCTACTTTGATCATACTCTGGGTAAGAGAATTGTTGGAAAGGTGCAAAATGTACTACTTGTCACTGCTTCAGCTCTCTACGTCCCACCATCTGTAAGGTTCCTGCACCTACCGTTCGCCACCTCACAGCTGCCAGACAAGCAAGATGAACTACGTGGATAAAGGGAGGTTTTATATTACATTGAAAAGTTCTTTTATATTCCAAACTGCTCTAAAAATATGTTTTTGAGAACGATGCAAATTTTAAAACAACTCCATTTGTCTTCCCTTTCTGACTCTGTGTTCAGTAGCAGCTTTTGAAATAAGAGTGTGCTGAATGCAGTGACTGAGCTCAAGCAGAAAATTAACACTATTTTCGGAGACCTGAAATAGAAAAAAAAAACCCAAACCAAACCGGGGCAAGGTTATCACTAGTGCTATGTCAAAAGCCCAAGCTTAGACTCACATTTAGAAGAATTCCCACAAAAATCTTTAGCTGTTTTTGCATATTACTTTTAAAGAATATCCCACTTTATACCTTTTTAAAATTGCATTTTAATAAGATTTCTGTATGTCACCAATTTGTGGGTCTATGTTTTTTAACATAGCAGTAGGACATTTATTGTGTCCTTGGGAGAAGCAGATAACAAAACGTTCTGGAATAGTTCCAGGGATATGTTTACAAGCGTGAAGATATGGAAGAACATACAATGATGGTATTTGAGCAATCCTTTACCAAACATCCCTGTTTTTCTTTCTTTGGATTTAATTCTTAAGTTTTGGACTTAAGTCCTCTCTTTTAATAACTTGACCAAGCAGATGCATCTGATGTATAACATGTAGCAGATGTGTGACTTCACCTATTTGGAAGTCATCTACTTGCCTTCGTCATCAACAGTAAAAGACTCGGGACCTTTCAGTTGTCCTGTGAAGATTCTTTGTCCCCTCTGAAGTTTTTTATTCACTTGCAATGATCCAACTAAGGCAGGAGGTGGCTTTTCAAAACTGCACAAAATGAATCATAAATACAATGTAAGAAACAAGACAACATTGGACTATAAAATGATTTGAGGGCAAAGTAATAGGACTTTATTCCAGAGATATTAGTAACAAGGAATTCTCTTTTTTTAAAGAATTTGTTAAAACTATTAGTATTTAAAACTATTACTTCAAACTAAATTAACAGTTCTCTGGAGCTTGCAGGCCCAGACTAAAAAAAAAAAATACAGACTTTTTAGAATTATTTCTTCCCTGAAATCAATATAAACACAAAATTGCCATCATCCTGGAGTTTTATTCCCATCATTAGCGTGAGATCTACTAACAATGTCTCTACATGTATGTATGAATACTGCACTGCTCAGCATTGTTTTGCTTGGAATTCATAAAAAAGTGTTTCCGTTTTCCAGTTTTATATGAGAAACACAGTTTCTCCTGCATATGAACTTCAGTAGCATGCTTTATTTGCTCCTGCAGGATGAAAAGTATAAGAGAAGTTCTGAAAGCACAGGTATTTCCCGACAAACACAAGTATTCTATTGAACTTTAAAATTAAACAGGGGAACATACATGAACGGTTCTGGATCAATGGGAGATGGTAAAAAGTAAATGCTAGCAAAAGTCACAAGGACTGCAGCTGGAAACCCCCATGCTGGGAACCTAGGAAGAAAAGAAAACAATTGTATAGGCATGCATATACAGGAGGAGGGTGGGAGGGGACTGAGAAGAGTCAATTTTTTTCTAAAGTTAAAAAAATTTCAGTACTAAAATTAAAGACTGAAAGAAGACGAAGCAAACCGCAACAACCTGGCAGTCCCTGCCATGGAGAGAAGCGGCCCAGCTGCTCCACGGGCAGTCCTGCTGTCCTGCTCTGTCTCCGCACGGGAGCTCCTCCCGTCTCCGGACAGGTGATCCAGCCCCTGAACCAGCCGAAAACCACAAGGTT
This sequence comes from Chionis minor, assembly GCA_013398295.1. Taxonomy (NCBI): domain Eukaryota; kingdom Metazoa; phylum Chordata; class Aves; order Charadriiformes; family Chionidae; genus Chionis; species Chionis minor. The sequence continues at coordinate 1,001,399 of VZSF01004659.1, read as the reverse complement.
TCTTTTGCTGAGTTGTATTTCTAGTAGTACATTAGTGCTGCAGGCAGAGACACAAGCCCAGTTACTTGTGTGGTGAGCAACTTTGCTGACTCTTGTACCTTTAAGGCCTTTTACCAACCTCACCTTGGATGAGTATTGGAGTATTTGCTATTAACAGCGTTTACCAAGTGCATACATAGTCATAATGTTGCACTTAACCCTGTCTGTCTGTATCTTTTTGGACTTGTCAGGGACGTTTGGCACGTGTGAAGCCATGGGCTCTCACGTGAATCCACCTTCAAGGAACCAGCCAAACCATTACCATCTCCACAGCGGCAGGGCCACAACGCCTGGGGGAAGAGCAAGAGACACCCAAGCGAAGAGCAGAGCAGTTCTGCTTCAGTTCAAGTAGGGAGGGTTACACCATTTTAAAAAAACAAAACAAAAAAACCCCACAAAATGGGCAGAAAGTTAAACATACACGTTTCTAGAAAAAGCTGCTAAAAAGCCTTTAAGGGACATGAGATTAAAAAAGTCAAAAAGTATTTCCCAGAGGAGGGAGGAGCCGGGTATCGCTGCCAGACCAGGACACTTCCTCATTGTATTGGCCTCCTGCTTCTCCAAGAGTTTTGTGGGTGTTTTGGTTTTTTTAAGCGATCACTCACCTGTGGGCTTTCCCACCCATCCACGGCAGCCCAGCGCCCACTGCAAGCCCGCAGCTCCGCTCTTCGTCTATGGCGGAGGCGCCTCTGTGACAGAGGAAAGCAGGACGGCTCCCACCCTGCCCGCCGTCTTCGTGAGGTAAAAACATGGCGGGCCCGCTGCCCTCGGGCTCTCTCCCGCTTCCCCCACCGCTGCCCGCCCGCCCGCCCGCCCGCTCGGGGGAGACCGTCTCCTCACCCGCACCGCCGCCGGCCCTCACGGGGGTGGGAGGGCGCCATCGCCCTCCTCCCTCCCACGGAGCCCAGCGCTTACATGGCGTCGCGCCGGGTGGGTCCCGCCCTCCTCAGGGAGCAGACAGCCCCGGCGGCGGCCATTGCTCGCCTCAGCACCTCCTGGGCGGGAAACGGGAGGCGGGAGCGACTCTTCCTCCGCCCCTCCGGCGGGGCCGAGCGTGAGGTAAATGTGGGAAAGGAAATGGTGTATTTCAAGGCCTGTGTGTATATTTCAAAGTATTGTTTTGTTTCGGGGTTTATTTTGGACCCTAATTTATGCTTAAGGCAAAGCTGCATCTCCCCCACACAGTTTATTGCTACGAGTAAGCCTCATTCAGCGTCAAAGCCATCACAATAGGTAATGGAAAAAAATTTAAAATAAACACGCATCTCATAACTAAGTATTGCCAACTTCAACTTTAATAATGGAACCATCACTTTTTTTTTTTTGCCATTTCAGTAATAACTTTAAGGGGAATAAAAACTTCCCTACAAAAATAAAACTAAGCTTGTCAAAATTATAAATAGTTTAAATGTTTGTTTTTAAAGACATACATTTTAATGTTTCCCTGCATTCCGCCCCACCCCGCCCATATCATTTACTCATTCTGGTACCATCATATAATGAAATGAAAACAATTTTGCTGTTTTCAGCAAACAAAAGCTTTGACAATTCAATTTGATGCAAAAATTAAAAGAGAAAAACTGACTAGGCATGACCATTTCTTTTAAATTAAAGCTGTTGTAATTACCAGTGTGCTTTAAAAAAAAAAATTTAACCCCCCACACAACATCTTACAATAATTAACCGTGGACTAAGACAAAATTAAAATATAAGTTTATTTTGGTCCCCCGCCCCCACCCCCTTCACCCCAAATCAAGACTGATAGTGCATACAACACTGATTGAGGTTTTTGGCTAAAGTAAATGCAGATGCGCCTACTTAAAAGACTGACAGTTTAGTTCAAGTAAAAACAAAATTCACATATTTTTATACTCCACTTTTAAACTCAAACAGTGTTTAAATCTGAGCAACAAATGGTTCAATATCGACAGCGATTATGTAATGATTACATAGTTATGGGCAGATACATAAATTAAGTAGATGTTAACAGAATACCCACCAACTGCTGCTTGCATTCATAGAAGAACAAATTGTAACAAAACATAAAAGCATTCCCTGAACCATTATAAAGTGTCTCACTTGAGGATAATGTTACTAACTCACACATGCATTACATTACATGTGAAATTTAAAAAAAAAACAAACAAGATATGCCTTACATATACTTTATAGTTAGTCCTACTCTTAATTTCTCTTAACACTTTAAAACATTATGATTGTCTCATTAAGCTCACAAATTCTTTTTACCAAAAAAACCTGTGAAGAGTTTAAAAAAAAGAAAAAAAGTCTTACTAAGGAAAGGAAACAAAGGCACAATTACATCAAATTAAGGGGAGGAACAGAAGCATCTTGGAGTTTCACACAGTATCCATTAGATGTCACCAAAGTTTTAACAATTCCTTGGGAATTTAAAGCGAACGCCGTAAGAGTGGAGGGAAAAAAACCCCACCAACTTCTGCTCCTCTTAAATCTTTAGCACTCCTCCAGCTCTTCCCCCCCCGGCCCCCCAATTTATAGTTCATTTCCTCTCTGGCATGATAATGACTAAAGTATTAGTTACTCAAATCTGCCTCATGCTTCTATTGCACACCCACTTCTTTGGTTTCTTTTGAACGTGCTTTTTTAGATAAATAACTCTGAAAGAACAACAATTATATTTACAGTAAAGTAAATAGTTTTCTTGCTACATTTTTCCTACTTTTAAATCAAGTAAATCAGCAGCCTGCAGAATTTGGTAATCTGTTTTTCAATTAAGAATTTAAAAGCCATAAGGGAAAAACCTTCAGAATTACTAAAAGCAGGAGTTCCTGTGCTCAGTCACCAACGCAGCCAATAAATGTTAATTTTCTACTAAGCTGGAAACATGAATAAGAAATTTTACCTTCTTTGCCCGACTGAGTCTTTAACAAGCAAAGAAGCAGAGGAAGCTATTTTTGTCTTTGAGATATGATAATTCAAAATTATCCAGCCTAAAAATGAATCGCTGAGCCAGGGGAAAGATCTGACTTGCAGTAAAGATCAAATCCATCTGTAGTTATAGCTTATGTCTAAACACTCACTAGATGGGTATTTCTCACAGAGTTATCTGAGACATTGACCACTTTTCAGAATTCAAGTAAGCAGCTTCTTAGCTTTGCTGCACTTTTGAAACCCCCACTATGCATTTACGGAACCAGCTTCTCCAATAATGACTCGTATGTGCAGCTTCATTTCCGTTCTTTTTTAGCTTTTGCCTCTCATTCCTTCCCATTATTTCTACTATCTTTATTTCTTTTCCAGTGTGGATTTATGCAGTTTAAAAACCATAAAACTTATTCACAATATTCTAACATCCTAAATCTTTAAACTTGTAGAATTAGTATTTTAACTTTCCTCTGAATAAATACTATTTCCATTTAAACCCAGTCCTCCTCTGTCAGCTGTTACAGTTCTCCTCCCTCAACTCTTACCACCTTTTCAACTTTCTCTTTACTTTCTCCAGAAAGAACACTTTAAAGCCTTCCACAAATTTCACAGAACAAATCACAAGATCTCATATGCCTTCCATCTATAACAGTTCTCTCACAAATTATACAGTAACTATGTGAAAACAGAAAGGTAGTGCAAATCAATTTCATCTCAAATATAGTGCTCCAACTAATTCTAGTCCAGATGGTTTTATTCGTTTGGTTTTTTTTAACCCATCAATTTGCACATCCTTACTTGTAAAGCTACCATTAAAGCAAAGAAGAAAAAAATAAAAAAAAAATCTTATTTCATAGCATCCTAGAAGATTGATTAGAGTTTCACAGCTTGCACCAAGATAACTTGGAAAACTCTCTAGGCACACAGAGGGTTGCAAACTGATGTACAAACATGCAGAATCCCTTACTTGTGGGTGCAAGATGCTAAGTGACCTGGCTTACGGAACTAAGTCTATAGCAAAATTCAGGTACCCTGGCATCACAAAACAGTCTTCTGAATAAAGAAAACTACTCTCTGCTGCTCTTTGTACGTTGGGTTTGGCATGCTATATACTGACGTTTGGTAGCGTGCGTTTTTCCTGAGTGTCCTTTGGCCCGCTTTTAACCAGGTTTCCACACCCCACCAAGGGCTTCTTCAAGTTTGTCTCTGTAAGCTGCGTAACGCTTCTTTAAGATTTGCAGTTGCTCATTTTCCTCTTTGTCCAGTATACGCAAGAAATTTTGCAGTTCAGGAATACTAAAAGCTTCCCACTGGAGAGAGAAAAAAGAGAAGAGGATGGATAAGATGACCAGAAAATACACAAATAGCTTATATACAAAGTATTTTTAAACAAAACCTCAGACACTCAAAACAATTTCAAACTGAAACACTATTGGGCACCCTTCTTGCAAATCTTAAGAGAACTGAAAACATTTTACTCTCTTTAACTGTTTTTTGTTCTGCAAGTAACAACGGGTCAGTCTAACCACAAATGAAATGTTTTAAAAAAGGCACAAAGTAAATACAACAAGAAAAAAAAAAAAAAACAAAACCCTGCTTCCAAAAAAACGGATTGTCTTGTCAGCACGGATCAAGCAGGATCCCACTCATCCATGAAATTAAACAAACACACAAAACCAGCATGAGAGTAACATACCATGACTTCTCCAGTTTCATGCTCACGTAGAACAAAACTGAGCATTTCTGTTCTCGGGCCTGCCACCAAACGCAGGTAGAGGGGATGTTCTCGGTCTGACAGCTTGCATGTATAAACTGCGGCAGAAGAAAATCACAGTAATTATCATCTTTACTAATGATGTTTCAAGCGCTTTGAATGATTAACGCTAGCTAATGTTAGAAAACTTCAGAGATATGCATGTGTAGCCACAAAATGTACACCACCTTCTGCATATTGTCTACATACTGGTTTTGACCTAATGAATTTTAGGGAGACGCTGAGCAGGTGACTGATGGTAACAGTGCAACACTACATTCACACGGGAATGAAATGGCCTCTAGTCAACAGAGTTCACCATCTGTACACATGCAGGGGAAAAAAACACAAGAAAAAATGCAACACAGATCTGTTGCTATAACTAAGTATTTAAGACATCAGAGCTGCGGTATCACCATTCCGATACCTTTTCCAGTTAAAATCTCATACACAAAGTCTAAAAGACAACTCTGCCTGCCTGACACAGTTGGTGTGACTGACAGCCAGAAACATCTGAACTCCTGAAACTGCTCTCAATGTCCAAGGAAGAAGGCGGCTTCTAAGTGCAAGAACACAACGTTGGCAAAATGCACTTGTCACTAAAAACACCTTTTGCATCTTCTGGTATTTCCAAACACAATATACAACAAACTTCTAACAGCAGTCAGTGTGCTGGGAGAGCCATGGGCACTAATTAGCACACTTGAACACAATGCACGTGTCCATGATGCTCGTCAGCTCAAGTGACAGCCCTGTCTGTCACTACAGGGACTTCAGGTATCACAGACACCAAGGCTTCTCTTTTTAAACATCTGTCATGTAATTTAATCTCACAAATCTGCAGGGTATCAGGCTAGCTGAAATTTAGAGCCAAGAAGAGGGCATATTAAATAAAATGTAATGGACTGCAAGGCACAGATCTGTGTAGACGGTTTAGTAGGTTACTTTGTCTTTTGTGAATTATCCTGAAATATCCCCAAATTATTTACTCTCTTACACATGCTACTTTTAATAAGGAGAAAAGACGAGAGAGAGCAAGATTGTCACCTCCACTTATGAGTTCTTCTACCCTGCTTATTTTAAGTATTCCTATAGCAAAAATCCCTCCACAAACTCCTTCACTACCAAAATGCCACAAGCTTAACTTGTACCTTGGTCTTCCTTGTGACAGCGTTTATAAAGTGCAAACTTCGCAGGGTTGTCAGCCACGAAAAACTTTTTGAGCAAGGCCTCGATAACTTCACGCACAGTATTGGTGCTGCTGATGTGAAGGGTATTCACGCAGCCGTCCGGCAAGTAAAAAGCAGTTTCATTATTGCTGTGAGCACACCTCCCCTGGCTCTGGGAAGACTGCACAGTGATCGGTCTGCATAGTTCCATCTGAACTTTGATGAAGCCAGTGTAAATCCCATTTGCGTTCTGCAGCAGGAGGAAAGCATCGAACTGTTAAAATTAGTAATGACCAGTTGTGACATCTAAGTGAAGCAGACAGATTAACGCGGCCACAGTCAACACAATTTAAAGGCCACTGTAATACGTGACGTCTCATAGGAAAGATACATTTATTCTCTCTGGTATTTCTGCTGAATTTTGATCTTTTTTCTTGATAACAACTACTAAATTCTATGAGTATTAGGATCTCATCAGGCAAAAGATACTACAAACTAGTGGTAAGTTTTCACATTAGGAGAGAGCTATGAAGTGAAAAAGACAACTAACGTGCATCTTTAACAACAGACTTTACGCAGAAACACAAAAATTATCTCTCACATTTTAGCTGTGCCTGTCAAATTGGCTAAGGCATATAAATGCTCCAAGCTTGCTGCAATTAAAAAAAGAACCAGAATAAATGCCAACCTAATCATCATTCTAAATTATTTATTCCAGTTGCTTCTGAAAGGCAAAATAGCAAAATTGATCAGGCCTTACCGAGCTAGAAAACTTTAGGCAATCTGCTTTTAAGCATAGTAAGTCCTGACTCACATGCAAACATATAACAAAAATCTTTTTAGTACATAGTCGTACTTATATGGTTTAGGATATAACGGAATTTCAAGATTTTCATATACTATACACCCACAGGAACACATAGTGTTTAAGAAAATCTGGACAATGCAACAACTGCGTAACAGCTTGCTAGGCAGATGCTAATTTTATTAGTATGGTCTGCAGTAGGCTGGACTGAGTCTTAGACCTGCTTCCCAGTCCTTGGAAATGAAAAATCTATATGCATTCCATTGTCTGTATTGCCTGTGTTGTGGGAGCAGGGGAAAGGAAATCTCTCCTCATGCTGAAAACCTGTATGACTACTCTGAAAGCTAAAATATTGCACGTTTTAACTTTTCTCATTGGTTGAGCATCTTTATCAGAGAGATACCTGACAAAAATTTATCTACACAAACAAGATAAATATATCTTCGTGTTTACCAGCTGAGGGTTTTCATCAGACAAATTTACACCTTAGTGTGAACTGAGAGTTTATCTTAAACACGTTTCAAATGACATATACATTTGTTTCTCCTACAGTTTGTTTCAATCCATACAAAACAGCTATGTGAATAAAAACATTTCAGAGACAAGATTTAAATTCCAGATCTAAGAAAGGGCCTCTTACAACGTCATTAAAACAGAGACAGTTTCACATGTAAGATGCTGCGAATAAAATGATTCACAGTGCACTACAAAGTGACAGTTCAATTGCTCCTATTAAAAATTACAGGAATCCTATGCAAAACTTACCAAGGTCATCTTTAATTTATCAGTGACAGATGAATTATAGCTTTGTATCTTCTCTTTAACTTCTTCTTTACTGAGATAAACATGAGGTTCTCTCTCCTTCTGAACATCCTTCAACAACAACAGAGACAGCAGTTTTAGAAAACAAAATAGAAAACAATTCTTTTATGACTTTCGATACAAGCATTCTTAGTCCAAATGGTAATTATTCCACAGAGGCTCAACATACAGTAATTAGCTGTACAGCAATAGAAAGGATTAACTTGTTAGGCAAATCCAACAGAACACTTGGACTGAATGGAGATGGTTAAATCAACACACCCAAAGACACTTGTGTCCTTTTTTTGTCAACTGTTTTCATTCAAATATTTATCAGCAGTATGTAAAACAGCCCAGCTCATTTTATGGCTTGATTTGCTCATGTCAATGCTATGCAATATTGTTAAGAATACAGTTGCAATTTTCATGAAATATTACTTAGGGCACAAGTGGATACTTCTAAACAAGTGAAGAATATATATGAAAATAGCAGCACGTACTAACAAGTAACACCGACAATCCCTGCGTGTGCCAACAACCTAAGCGCATCCCTGCATTCCAACGTGACAGGCAGCATGTTACGCACAGAGCCACTGACTACTGCGTGAACCATCACAAGTAACTCTCTAGCTATATAACACCTTACACCAAATTCACGTTTTTTCCATGGGAAAGACCTCACTGGATTTTTCAACTGCTGCTTTTACGAGCTTGCTACAAATTTCACACGCAGCAGTAAAACCAGTCCCTGGAGTTGGATTTTATCCAAAAAGACATTTGTTCCCAATCCGTATTCCTGCAGCAAACTAACGTTATAAATACTCTCCGGTTTCTACCACTCGCACAAATGCCATATATAGTATGAAAGAGTTTCAGCTCTCAGCTTTAATGATTTAAGACTTCACTTAGAAAGGGAGAAGCTTCGAAGAAGCTTCAAGCTTTCAGGGTACACCTGAGCACAGAAATGTTCTGAAGACATAATGTCCATACATTCACTGCATGGACAAACCATCAACTCACAGTGTCCCCATCTGTCCTCACAAGCACATCCCAGCGGAGATTATCTTAAGAAAGGACTTCCCTGACTTCACCGGCCAATCCTGTATCACAGTCTTTTGGACACCACTCAACACACACCTTTGCAGGCACTTCAGTTAGCCAGAAACAACCACAAAAATGTGCACATCTGGGGTGGAACTGTAAGTTTCCATTTGCCAGGAAGAATCTGCAGAATTTTTTCTGTCTCCTAATTTTAAACCAGCTAGTTTTAGCCCTTTTGGGCTTAGTTTTGCTTTTCCTATATGGTATTTTACTAAATGACATGCTGGAGCGGACTTTTTTCCCATAGCTATAAAAAGAAAGGTGTGGCCTGAATCAAGAACTGGAAGCGAAAGGCCTTGAATTCTGATCCAGGCTCAGATACTGACTTCCTGCATCAGACAGGGAACATACCTTTATTTCATGGATCACAAAACTGAGGCAAAAAGGAACACCAGTCACATACAGCTCTCCTACTAGCTCCTTAAGCACAACTCTTCCGATTTTGCAGCATCTTGCATAGTTGCCAGACCCCACCTAGTCTATTACAAAATACCAAATTACTAAATTATTTCAGAATCCAAGTCTTCATTCTCACTACAGAAATTAAGCTTTCTTGCCCTTCTATTTTTGCATCTTGCCCCTCCCCCAAACTACCATAATAAATGACAGACACAACTTCACCTAAACTTCTCACTTTATCTCCCCAGTGGCTTTTATAGCGTTGCAGTTTTCTATTTGGGAGCAAATGAATAGTTACAAAACAAAGGAGGCACAGGAAAAAAAGATATCTAAATAGCTTTTTTTTTTCTCTGAAATCAAAGTAAATGTTACTGCTATTTTCATGCTTAAAATAAGTATCAAAAGCAATGACCCATAGTCAGAGTCTGGAAATCCGGGCATTCTAAATGTGGACTTCGAACAATGTTATGGGAGTGGGCTGAGACAACCTTAGCGAGGATATTAACAGCACAGGGAACAGCCTGCGGTCTTCTGGCTTTAAAGGCCCATATAGAGCCTTTCTATATGACCCATTTCAAGAACTCAAGCTTTAACTTGGAATGTTCCTAGTCTGTGGCCGCTGCAGATAAGCCCCTTCACATGGCTATAGCCACGACTCCTCCCTGAGAGACGAGCACGTCATAATCTGCTAACACAACTGACACTGATCTTCCAATAATGGACACCTCAGTTTAATATTTATCATTATTCCATTGCCGATTGTTGAAGCAGGTACCTCTCATCTACCCTGTTGGAGCTGATTGTCACCATGATTACTGAAGTCATCCTTAATATCCATGATCATCAAGAGAAAACACTAACCAGAAAAAAGGAAAACAATCACCACCTTTCCTACATTCGACCCTAGTTGAACAAGGTATATGGTTTTTCTCTGACATTCCTGGAGCTGAAATGGTCTCAGTATACAGTGGCACTTAACTTTTGCTATACAGCTTTGTCTAGCCATGCTTTAAGTTAAGATAAATAGGTATTTTTTGACCAGCATACTTAGAAAAATGGAGGAAGACTTGGCAAACTCATTTCCCACAGTTCTCTTAATTCCTTCTGTACTTGTCACCTTGTAGCAGGACTCCTAAAGGAAAAGACCTCTACTAACTCTACTTAGGTCCAGCAGACCAAATTCCACTCTGTTATCTCAGCAGGTAAATCTATTACCTGTAGAAGACCTTGAGTCACCCAGTACAACAGCAGAGTAACAGCAGCAATTAACTCATTTCTACCATGCTTTACAATATGCTTGTATCACGTTGCTCTCAAATGGCCACCAAGTGGCTGAAGTCACACCTGCTCAGGGTGGGGTTACTGGGAAAGCAATTACTCCAGCTGTTTTAAAACAAAGGAGCAAGGGCATTTCAGAGGTGAGATTTAGATATTTCAGCCAAGTCAGTCTGTCATTGGTTCTTGTGACAGTTCTGCCTGGTCTGGTGAGAGAAGCAGCCAGTCTGTGTCACCTGGTCGCTCACCCAGCCCTGGACAAAAGCTGCTTTGTCCACCGTGGTGCTCCTGTGCCCCCCAGGCATGCTCTGCAACCCCTGGCACAGGTCCTCGGAGACAACGCACGAGGGGTGGCATGCTCCAGACACCCAATTCATCTCTGGGCCAATTCAGATGCAGCTGATTGATCTCCAGCTCTCTACGAAAACGCCCAGTGCGCACACCTCACAAAATTTGTAGGCTGGGAATTGTGAAACTGTCTGTCTTCAAAAGTTAGGCCTGGTGATGAGTTTCCTAACCACAGATCCTTGCTTATGTCACAGCATCAGGGTGAGGTGTAAGCACAGTCAGCAGAGCAGTTCACACTGTGTCTTCTTCTGTCAGCCAAGACCTAGATGCTGCCGGGGTTAACAATGGCACTTCTGGGTGTTAGTGTTCAAAAAAGAAACTTTCTCCATAAAACAATGCACAAATATTTAAATATTATTTTCATTAAGAAAAAAAGAATCAAACCCGAGTTAGGTGTGACTCTTCCATCACTTAACCAAATGACAGTCTCAGTAATGGCTGCCATGTCATCACTCCTTCCTCCTCCAAGCCCAATCAAGCGTGTTTTCCTCATCAGAACTCCTGGTCTCCTTCCATTCCCTGCTTTTCATGTTATCTGCTACTTCCTGAGCCCAGCACAGATGTGAATGATAAAGACTAATCTCAAGGAGACAGTTGAATGCATCAGAATCCATACAGATGTTGTCTCTGGGTCCAAAACACTACTTCTGATTCGAGCAACTGATTTCTGTGAAAATCATGCTGTCCTTCCTTCCTTACTGCACACACCATTGGAGGCCATTTGTACTAAAGCCATTCCTCAGGTCAACCAAAGCTGCATTTCATTCTCAAATGAAATTCCAAAGCAACAGCTGCCAGCGAGAGGGAAATGAGGCAAGTGCTTTCATTTCCCTAAGGGGAATAGCTGGTCTTTCATTAGAGCTCATGATGCAATGCCTCTTCACAGTTGAGCTTCCTCTCAACAAAAAGGGCAGAAAATGTTTTTTTCTTTATCGCCTCCACCCCCCACGCACATCTCCTTTATTGTATCACAGATGTTTAGAGAAGCAGTGCTCTCTTTTTAACATTTATGCCCAGCGCAAAGCCCCGCAGAGACTAGTTCAGTGTGAATCCTCAAGGAACACAACCAAAACGGCGCAGATTACAATTAAAATGAACTGCAAATCGAGCTGTGGTCCCAAAAAGAAGAAACACATCACATCTGGGACTTTCATAAAGTCCAAGTCCCACGGTAAGTGCCAAACCCTAGTCCTGCATGCAGTAAGAAAGTGCTAAGCTCAACAGCTAGCAAGCTGCTACAGGATGAAACTGAGAAAAAGTTCCATAAACAAAGAAAACCCCAAAATCCTGAAGCCTGTTTCCTCAAGATCCTTGCCTTGTGCCAGATGCATGGCTTCCCCAAACTGCTGCTATAGGCTATTATTTATGGGGAGACACAAGAAGGTGCCTCTCTTCTATCTAATCTCCTGTTTTCACAAAACTTCTACATTGAGGAATGGGGAACCAAGCTCCTCTTAACATTTCAGCTTGGCAGACAAAGGAGAATATAATAGACGAAAGGTTAACCTGTCCCAGGAACGTACTGAAGTACTTTCATAAGAAATCTACAGAACCAAAGACCTGTGGGAGCCCAAGCCAACTTTTAAGCCATGTCAGTCCCTATCCCCCGCCCTCACATTTCATATTAAACCCACAGATATAGTGGCCTTCAATTCAGCCAGATGAATGATCTTGCTATAAATTGTGGCCAGGGATCATGTTTGAAGTAAAGCACCGAGGCTTTGAGAAATGCAGCCTAATCTACATTTAAAAACAAAAAATTAAAAAAAAAATTATCGAAGTTTTGCTTAGTCATAAAAATTGCAGCTAATGCATCCTACTTGTATCATGTTTGCACTAAAGACAGAATTTAACTAACAGTGCCATCATACAACAAAAAAGCCCAGCAGAGAACACAGGAAGGAAAATGGAGTAAGGGACTTCTGATCTCAGTTGTTGCTACTTCTACAAGCAAGAACACTCTTTCCTACAGCCTGCCAGCACTCCCACAGGAAACAAAGAAATTGAAACCTTACAATTAAATTATTTTGAAACAAACATCTTGCTTCTTCCTCATACTAACTCTCCGGAGAGCAGAGAAGCTTTGCCAGCGACAGCTATTTCTCCTTCCTTCCCGGGCCAAGCCCGCACCAGAAGATGTGCTCTTCCTTCATTTCAAAGCCTGCGAATCACCAGGGAGAGCTACTGGTCATGTCCAGCCACACATGGTCAGTGAAGAGACACCAGTAACCAGAAAAGTATGGACAAGACCAAATGGAGGCAGGGGGGCTGCAGAGAAGTATTAGCATCTGAGCAGATCCAGGCATTGCACCTTCTCATGTAGCTGCATCTTGAAATGTTTGTGTTCTCTTGAATGGGGCAAGGTTGCTACCTGGGTCAGGGAAAGGGGAATTTTCTGGCAGGATGGATATGGGCAGGATAATCTCTGTATCTTCTTTAGTACCTTTTGCTTTCTGCACTCAGCATGATCTAATTCCCACACCTGTCAGTAGCACAGGACAAGGAAGCAGTCTCTGTTTTAAAAAATACTTTTTTTTCTAAGTGGGTTTGGCTGACCTGAATCTGAAATAATTATCCTGACAGTCACAGCAAGTTCAAGAACAGCCTGCACCAAGCCCTCCTGAGGCTGCAAGAGAAGCGGCACCCTCCCAGGTCAGGTGGACGATGTATCCAACCTGGTATTCTCCCTCCGACAGCAGCAGAAATAAAGGCTATTTCAAGCAAGCACGTGAACCTTTTCTGCAGCCTCTCTGCTGGCATCCACAAGTGTTGGAGCAGGAATTTAGAGGGTACCTCCCTTCTGAGTCTGTTTAGTGTCCATTTATGGGCCTGGTGTCTATGCATGCACATAAACCCTTTTTGAACCTGCCGATGCTGCCCGTCTCTACACTTTTTGTAGAGGCATGTTCCAGAAATTCATGACTGCAGTGTGGAAAAAGTACTGCCATCTGCTTTAAGCTGATCTTCTTAAGATAACTTCTGTTAAATACCACACATTTGCCATTTCCAGGTGACACCAAGTTGGGCAGGAGGGTTGATCTGCTTGAGGGTAGGAAGGCTCTACAGAGGGATCTGAACAGGCTGCATTGATGGGCTGAGGCCAATGGTGTGAGGTTCAACAAGGCCAAGCGCCGGGTCCTGCACTTGGGTCACAACAACCCCATGCAGCGCTACAGGCTTGAGGAAGAGTGGCTGGAAAGCTGCCCAGTAGTACTGGTTGATAGCCAGCTGAATGTGAGCCCAGCAGTGTGCCCAGGTGGCCAAGAAGGCCAAAAGCATCCTGGCTTGTGTCAGAAATGGTGTGGCCAGCAGGACTAGGGAAGTGATTTTCCCCTTGTTCTCCACTCTGGTGAGGCCCCACCTCAAATACTATCTTCAGTTTTGGGCCCTTCACTACAAGAAAGACATTGAGGTGCTGGAGGGTGTCCAAAGAACAGCAGTGAAGCTGGTGAGGGGTCTGGAGAACAAGTGTTATGAGGATTGGCTGAGGGAACTGGGGTGGTTTTGTCTGGAGAAAAGGAGGCTCAGGGACAACCTTATCACTCACTACAATGACCTGAAAGGTTGTAGCGAGATGGGGTTGGTCTCTTCTCCCAAGTAACAAATGATGGGATGAGAAGAAACAGCCTCAAGTTGTGCCAGGGAGGTTTAGATTGGATAGTGGGAAAAATCTCTTCACCAAAAGGGTTGTCAAGCATTGGAACAGGCTGCCCAGAGAAGTGGAGGTATTTAAAAGATGTGTAGATGTGGCACTTAGGGTCGTGGTTTAGTGGTGGACTTCGCAGTACTAGGTTAACGGTTGGACTCAATGATCTTAAAGGTCTTTTCCAACCTAAATGATTCTATGAGTCTATGAAATACACTGAGTGCCCCTTAAGCCTAATGCAGCAGGACCTGGTGAACCCGAGTTTCACATTCAGCTTATCCATCACCTTTGCGATTTTGTAAACCATGACCACATACCTCCTTTTTTCTCCTCCAAAGTGAGGAGCCCTGGACTCAGTCTTTCCTAAGCTAGCTGCTCCACCCTCTCAATGAGTACTGAGAAGAGCAACCAACTGCAGTACGCCCTTCCTGAGATGGGGTGACCAGAGCTGCACGCAGAACTCATGACATAGGTGCATATAAGTTTAGATGCTCTTTGATTATTAATTTGTACACTGCAGGTCTGTGAAAAATTTTCACCTAAGATCTTACTCATGATGCAATGCGATCTCTCTTTCAGGGCAGTTCCTCAGTGGTTAAAGAAATCCCTGTGCAACTACCGCAGCTTATATAATTTTAGCATAATTTTACAAGGTACATGCGTTCCAGTTACTAAGTATATACTTGTTATTTCAGAGTATTTTCTGTTTTTCCCCCAAGTACCCCCACACCATGTGGCTTGGCACGCTAAGGAAAGCACTGAATGACAAAGGGTAAAGTAAAGCATTATGGCTCCTGTCTAACCTCTCTGATGTAAACACTCAGATGTTTATATGGTGAATATTTTTATACAGCAGAGAAAAAACCCAAGAACTCTTAACTTCCCTTTATTCCTGTTAACAAATTATGTTCCGTCAAACCGAGGCAACATAAACACAGTTCATGTTCAGGCATTGTGAAAGGAAGGCTAGAAAAATAAATCTGTTTGTTGGTGACATTAACAGTGCTGCTTAAGTTTCGTTTAAGTCTATCATGACCTCACCTCTGAAAACCCCTAGTTACAAACCCTTGTCATACCCTATATGGCTGTACTTTAACTACTGGCATGCAACCCAGTTTTTAAAAGCCAGTCTTCTGTTTAAAGTAAAAACCAACCGTATGAAGAATAGTATCTGAGGCCTGGCATTAGATTCTGTCCCCAAAGACACAGCAGGTTTTATGCAGATTTGTAATTTTTTTTTTTTCCATATTATGACATATTGTTTAAGCAATACATTACATGATTTAAGTAACACTTCACAGCTGTTTCAATTTTGCAAATTTCAGTAAACCTAGATATAAGAAACATCACAAACAGTAAATAACCTCCTTTGGGTCTCCTCTACAGAAAATGCGTGAATTTTGACTGCTGATTATTGAAACAGATAAGGGATTTAATGAAGTAAAATGGATTACCAGCCTCTTTGTGACCTGTACAACAAAATCTAGCTTTAAGCAGACAGTTACGAAACAAGTTTATAGAAGATATAGTATAGAAAACTAATCAGTATATCTTGAAAAGAAGGTTAAGTATGGTCTGGAACCTGAGCTATTAATACACTTAGCAATCAGGCAATTAAGTAATATTAGGAGCCTAGGTCATTACACCACAGTATTTGCATGTGACCCTGCAATACAAGAATCCAACACGCTCCCATCTAACAGAAGGCAGGAAGAGGTTGTTTGCAATGACAACCCCCCAGGTCTTCAAATATAGCTATCTACATTTTACATTAAAATTGGTATTGGAAACCAAGTAGTGGTTCCTGGGGAAGCCCAGCGTGGGGGGGGCAGTGCCAGGCCAAGGCGCGCAGTCTTCTCCAGGTGGTTACTGCTGGCACTTCCCAAGTCTGAGGCAAGTTCAGTCACGGGCTAGGTGATGTGCTGGCTTTTCCACATGTGCGTCAAACGCAGTTTTATCTTCAGAGCAGCATTCCCTTCCCAGGTTTGGCCAAGTAGTTCAAAGATTGTGTCATCACATTATTTTTTAAGCCTTCTGACAAAACCTGCCTTCATCGAGAAAAGGCAACAACTTCCTAACGAGGCCCGGCTTCAGGGCTGATGTTAGGCAGGAACGATGAGCCTGCACATGGTCATAGTCTCACCAAGCAAGTAATTTTTGTTTGGATTTGTTCTACTTGAAAGAAAAAGAAAAAAAACAAACCTCTTAAAAAGTGCACAGTAACAATTCTCATCTAGGAAACAGCACATAAAGCATTGGCTCTTTGGATACAGCACAACCCTGGCAGACAGTTTTTTCCCCTGGTCACAGACACTACAATGAAAACAACGTTGCTCAAAGAGATGCACGATCTCCTCAACTAAATTCTAATCAAAGAGGGAAGTTCCTTGTTTGAGGAACATACAGTTCCCTAAAAAAATTTAAGAATTTAGTGTTACTGTCTCACTTTTGGTCAACCTCGTGCTGATCTCATATTTGAAACTTTTCTGAAGGGAAAAAGCCCTCTTCTACCACACAGGAATCACAAAACCCCACAAAATTTAAGAACTACAACCATCTATTTTTCAAATGAAATCTGTATTTTAAAGGCCTTAAAAGCCCATAACAGTAACCTTGGGGGGAAGGGAAGGGGTGGAAGTTAAAAGTTGCAGGCAATCAACGGTATCTTCAGCAAAATACATATCCTCTAAGCCAGTCGCCGAATTATCTTCTTAGTATGTTGAATATGATAATGGTAAAACTTTCATATGCATTTACAGTCAACTTGTGTGACTGCTGCTTTATATACATACACATCAAATGATGAGAGCTAAAAACTAACTCCGTTTACAGCCTAATAAAAGTTTTCAATGACTGCAGCTCTCCAACACAGCCAGCTAGGTTTCAGCAACACTACTGCTCACTGCACTTTATGTAATTAACACTCTACACAGCTTCCACAGAAATATTAAAAAAGGAACCAGTCTCTTCAAAGAGGCATCCAAATATTTCACATGATGCAGACAAAAGGAGGCACCCCAGCAGTCCAGCCTGCATGAAGGACTTCTTTCTCCTTTTACACTCCAGAAAATTTGTATCACCTGGCATATTTCATTAAGAGCTAATATTGTAATGACTGCACCCTCCTCTACATCCTTGATATTAGCATGTTTTATTAAAAATAAGGTAGTATCCCAAAGATATTTCAGAAGCAGCATGCTACAATCATTAGCTTTACCTACTACTGCCAGATCTCATCTGGCAAAAATTCAGTTCATTATTTCATGAAAGAAAAGGGGAGAGGAGGAAAACTAAGTGACCATCTCAGCATCACCACCATGTACTACTATAGCCTAAACTTACATTGACCTTAGTGATAAGATTTTACCTCTTTTATACCCCCAGCCTTAAGAGGTCAAATGCTGAAAAATAAATACCAGAACGTTTTAGTCAATTATTTATCTCAAGGCTGTAGCAAACAGGAATGTTTTGGTTCTTTCCCCACCTTCATTCAATTTTAGTGGAGTTTTAGTATGAACTTACTAAAGCTTCAGAGCTCAGATTTGACTACTGTTCCAGTAAGAAAGAGAATAAAAAGGCTTGAACCACTCTTGGATCCAACTTTGCTACAACTCCCTGATTTAAGTTGCTCTTCTCATCTTGCATGTGATGAACTCAGCTGAGGGGCTTAGATGAGAAGAAACTGGCAAAGGCAGTGGGCTGCTGGACCGCAGCCATCCAGCCCCATGCCACCACCCACAAAAGTTCACATCCTCAGATCTCTGGATTGTGAGGAAGCTGGACAATTGATTCAGCAAGATTATGCCTTGAATAAACACATCAGCACTGTAATGATAACCTGCTTTCTGAGGTGTTTCAATCCCTTGATTTTCTCCACTCTTTTTTTATTACCCACGTGTACATTTAAACAGGCTACCAAGCACCTCAGCTACGAGCAGAGTGGGACCAACAAAAGGACAAGTTTCTTCAAACCTCGTGTGTTCTCTGAAAAAAAAAAAAGACAAAACACACTACTACCATTACAAAAATGGAAAATTGCCACCAACTGATTTGACTTGACCCTTTCTGCAAAACTACACTTGCTGCCTAGTTTCAATACGAGTTCGTTTTCCAGAATATACAGCCACACTTATTTCTCACAAATGAATCCAGATGCCTCAAGTTGGAGACATCCGTGCTGCGACAATTTAAAATATTACTGCTTTTAGCTGTGTGCCTGCTTCCCTGCTAGATGCTACCGCTGAGTCAGAAACCAGTGTCAGCTGTCACAGTCCTCACCCAGTAACAGACCCACCACAGGGCTGCAGATGACTTCTACAAATTCAGGAGGCTCCTTTCTTAATTAGGATGAACATAGTATTTTGTATTTTTACACGTGAGAAAGGACAGGATAAACAAGTTGAAAACAAGAGAACTAGCAAAGGAACGTGAGAGTTTTGTTTTATTTTTGTACAGGTGAAAAATGGGCCACAGATTTTATAAACAACCACTAAACAAGTCTGCAGCAGAAGAGAACCATGGGTGCAATAAACATTTTTACCACACAGGTCCCAACTTACCAGCCTGTACCACTGTGCCAGCCTGGTGCCATGTATCAGCAGACCGTTTACACCACTAACATCCCCAGCAGTGATGTGAGCGTGCTGCTCTCTCCCAAACAACTCACAGTTTCTGCCTCAGGGCAGACAGTTCTGTAGTAGCGAGTCACTTCAGAATTACAGGGCAATTGTTACAATTGGATGGATGTTTTTTCAATGGCATCAATAAAAGAGTGGGGTGATACTAGTGCCTTTTAGATTAACACTGGCACAACACAGTGGAGAGAGGAGAAAAGAGTAGGAGGCTGCAACAGGCAGGCTTTCAAGGGAGGTGTGAGGAGAAGACTTTAGAACGTTTAATGAACATCCCACTGGAAAAGCTGGATAAACAATCTTTTCTTCTGAGGAAAGGCCTGGGGAACAGCAATTAGGCTGCACTGGAGAAGAGGCCTTGCTTGCCTACAACCTGGCGCTGTGGCCCAACTCCAAACACGAGCTGTTTTGCCATGCTGGAGAATGGCCACCAGGAAACCAGAGAAGGGGGGAAAAAAGATTACATGCTTTGTTCTTAAGCAGCAAATGGGAGAATGTGTTGATTTTACAACAAAAAGTTCAAAAGTTGTTCTTTTTTCTTTCCAAACAGCTATTTCCCTGCTTTTATGGGCAGGATGTTACAGGCACAAGGAAACGCCGCTGCTACTCCACCTTTCCTTACGCCCAGCTTCTGCTTCAGGAAATGTAATTATGAAGCTTGTGAAGGCATGAGATCTGTTAGAGCTGATACGTATTTCAGGTGGAAGGAGAAGACAGTCTACTAGAATTTTTCATAAAAAAAACGCACCCTTGTTAATGTTAAGGAGAACAGGGAGAATCTGTACCCACCACACCCTGTGAAAAAACACTCTCAGAAGACAGGACTTATTAAAAAGGACAGGTCACCTTATGGACAAGTATGGGATAAGCTGAAAACAGTAGAATCAAGGTTTCCTCAAATAAACAACAAATACTGCAAAACAAAACTACAAATTAATTGCCTTTTAATAAAAGTCCCTGAAATACTTTTGCTAACATTTCCTATACTTTTACAGAAAATACTACCCTAAGAATCCTGATGTTTAATTCACATTTTTAGGGGGCAAAATAAAGCAAACAACCTGCTATCAACTCTATTTTGACAGCAGAGCAAAATGGAAGTTAAAAAGAACGCAACCAAACAAATCATCATCCAACTGGAAACACAGCTTTTACCTATGCCTATAAACTTAAATTTGTCAAGTTACTAAATTATACCACTAACTTATCTTACTTGAAATTTATCAATCTTGGGAGCCATTCTTAGCTTACAAACATACAGATGCACACCTAGAACTGTGTAGTCAGGGGGAATATCCTCAAGAGCTGGAAAAAATAAGGACGTATCTGGAACTTCTGCCAAACACAAAAGCATGAGTCTTGTAAACAGAGCAGTCAGTTCACATCCACTCTTCCATTGAGCATGTGTAATATAGCTCCTCTAACAAGACCTCCCTAGCTGCAGACTTACCATCTATGAAAGATCCCAGCTTTACACACCTCAATCAAACCCATAATGAGTTAAAAAGGTTGGGTTTTTTCTTCTGTTCCAAACCCGCAACACTGAAACTCAACCAAATTTCTACCAGTAGCTCCTCTGTGTGACCTCATTACACAAACTCTTCAAATTAACAAATGTCGTAGGTCCATGTACAAAACTCTTCTGTAATGCCTGGTTGCCCGGGGTAGGGAAGGGGTAGAGGAACACCCTGTTGTTTCCAACGCAGCGTCCTGGCCAGGCAATACCACATTACAATGCGAGACACAAAGCGTAAGCCTGCAAACTGCAGACAACAGAACAGCGCAGAGAAGGTATTCAGTTTTCTATTTTTTAAAAGGCATTCGTTTAGCATCCAAACAGTCATTCCTGTCTCACCGTAACACGGTGAAAAGTATCACCTTTGCACATAAACTACAAGGCATCCCTGAGCCTAACAAAGTTCTCTCAAGATGGCAGAGCCCGGTCCTTGATCATTAGGAGTATTCATTAGTAAGTCTTAATGAAATCAGCAGTTATTCATGCAGTTATTTATTAGTGTAATTAGTTAGCAAGTCTTAATGAAATCTGTTGTTACTTACGTAGGCTCTAAAAACATACCAAGGTGACACACACGGATGCCCGTGTGTGCATGCATGCAAGGAAAGGTATGATTTTAGAAAAAAAACCATGGCAACATCAAAGTGTCAAAACACAGGGACTTAAAGGCAGCTTACTACATGCTTTTAATCAAACGGTTTTTATAATGCAAAGTGGGAAGAAACCAACCACAGCTGGCTGCAGTATCATAAATATCAGCATTTCTGAGAAAAAGCAGAGGCAATCTAAACAAGCAAACTACAAAGGATGCAAGTGATCCTAAGAAAAGATAATGCTATGGGGTGTACAACTTGAGGTGCCACCACACCTTTCAGTTCTGCTTCAGTAAGCTGCATTTTATTTGTAATTTCTCAGCCTAGTACATCTTACTAATTTACATTATTGGAAAATTAATAAAAGCCCTAAACATCTTACAGGCTTAACCAGACTAGGAAATACCACATTTCTAGTAAGTCATAAGCAGCTTAGTCCTATCCCAAGGAGAGACACTGATCAAAACCAGCAACATCTTGATGTTGTGGGTAACATAAGGGGAACGTGCTCTCCCCCTCTTTGTACTCCCAAGCAGTTTTACAGGGCCACATAATTATACTAGAAATGAAGCACACCTGCTTCCAGCCACCCTCCCACACAGGCACACGGTGTTTCGGGTTGTACAGCCCACAGGCAGCACAGCCGAGGAGCCTGCTCTGGGACGTGGCTTCCCAAAGCACCTTCTCTACCCGACAGAGAGGCAGGCACCGTGCAGACCCTGCACCGTGGTCCCCTCTAACCACCAGAGTCCCAGCTCCGTGCCCCAGGCAACAAAAGACGAATCTGGGCAAGAAGTATTTCCATTTTGCATCAGAATTAACCCTACTGAGTGTTCATGGTGGAGCTGCACTCCTTTCCTGCTCAGCACATCTCAGGAATCCCTCAGCCGCTGCTATTCATTTTTCCTGCCCACGCAGGACACCTGCGCCCTACCTGATTTCAAAAGGGAATTCGTGTGCCTGTAAACAAGCAGGTGTAATGTCGTCAAGGAATCACGCATGGGTAGCAGAATAATTTTCACCACAGAAGTAGATTCTTTTCTATCTTCGTAATATATGATAGGTAGACAACAGACTGACTGCTGTAACTGGCCATACAGTTGGAGCTGGTGGGTGGGGAGAGAATCCCTGCCGGCAGGCACTGGAGAACCAGCCCTTTGCGGTGTCTTGCTCACAAACTGGGGGCAAACACACTCCTCTGCATCAGGACTGCTCGTAACTTGCGCTCCTGCTCCCTCTGAGGTCTCTCTGCAAATTACTACTGCTTAAGAGAACAATTTGCCAGCCCAACTGGAGATTCCTGGGAATATTTTGCGAATCAGCTGTAAACAGTAGGCTTAGCAAAGCTGTTCTAAACCTTACACGTAACAAGGAAACATTATCTCTGCACCCATAATCTCAGCATTCGTGCATTTCAGGTTACAGTAAATCACGTCTATCTGTTTAACAGGACGTTTTTTTGAAATTCCTGTTATCAGGAATGCTGGGGCAATGGGATACTAGATTTTCACGTTAACTTTTCTAACGTTACAAGATCTTCCAGATCTGACTGCTTCACTTCAGAAAGAGTACTCCCACTGAAAGAGCTACCGTCGCCTTCCACCGCAACAGCTGTTTGCAAAATGGGATCTGTCTGCGTCCAAAACCTCACTGATATTTGCCGTCTTGATCCAAGCTGTTTAAGTGACTGTGTGTTGCTGGTAGCTCTGGAGCAGAAAAAAACACTGAACAAACCCAGTAGAGTAAAATTAAAAACTAAGAATCAACATAAGGAAGAGGAGCAATCCTCATTCAGATATTTATAAATAACAGAACACAACCCTCCCCACACTCACAGGGACTTAGAAACTCCCAACATCCAGCTTGCTTATTGGAAACAAGAGCCATCAAAACTCTGCCAAGGGACACCTGGCCCCTGAAGAGGCCTCTCATTTACTTTCTCTGCAGCTGGATAACGGGGAAAGTCAGTATTTTTCACTCCTGCACTCAAACCAGGAATGAAGAGCCAGTTCAGATTTTGCCGTGAATACCCATGTAGTTTTAACGAGATTAGGTTTAATCTAGGAATCTTTAATTGCGTGCCTTGGAAGTCAAGTGCCGAGCGAGTGTAGCTTATAATAAGCTTTACCATGAACTTGAACACAACCACCAAGTAATGGCTTTAAGTACATTTCATGGGAAATAAGGCTATGGAAAGGTATTAAAAATGCTTTCAGTAGACAAATACAGCACGCACCCAAGTGTCAAATTTGTAACAATAATTTACAAACAGATTACTTAAAAAGAACAGAAACCATTTCCTCTACGGCACACAAGTATGTATTGATTGAAACTGTGGCAGACAGCAACAGCCATTTTTTAATCAATGACAGCTTCAACAAATGTTAAAAAGCCTGAGCCAAGGTTCACAATATTATGTATCAAGAAGACGTTTTCCCCTCTCAAAACTCCAGCCAAAACTGCTCAGTTGCAGCAGGGAGAAGCTGCAGCGAAACGGTGGGTTTGTACACAACAGAAACCCATCCGAGTGTCTCTGAAGCAGCTGTGACTGCAAAGGGAGAGCTGTGGAGTCCAGGAGGATGACAGGGAACCAGCGGGGAAAGGTAGCACAGGCACAGCAATTAAGGACCACATGCAAGGAGATGCGTTCAGCTGTGTTTCAGAATTGTTGCTCAATTCAAGGACCACCTACTGTTTAAATAAACGCATCCACCTTTTTTGAGCAGCATCGTTATATTTGTTCTCAGCAACAACCACACAAAACCTTAGAACAAACCAATTCATTTATGGTTTATCATCAGTATATTTTTCTCCACATAGCACTATTTTCCTCACATACTTGCAAACATGAGCATTTTTGTATGTTCTGTAGTAATAGTAACCTGGTCTAGTGGGAGGTGTCCCTGCTCGTGGCAGGGGGCTTGGAACCAGATGATCGTTAAGGTTCTTTCCAACCCAAACCATTCTATGAATATGTTCATCAAGCAGCTGTAACTGTGAGGAGGCTGGGTCTGCAAGATCCCTTGCTGCCGAAACTGGCAGGAGCCCAGCAAAGGAGGCAGGAACAGC
This sequence comes from Chionis minor, assembly GCA_013398295.1. Lineage (NCBI taxonomy): Eukaryota > Metazoa > Chordata > Aves > Charadriiformes > Chionidae > Chionis > Chionis minor. Next base: position 977,350 of record VZSF01004659.1, on the reverse strand, counting down.
AGGAGGAACCTCTCAAGTGAATTTGGCTTGGCAGGAATGGGTTCCACCCCTGCCCTGAAAAGGAGTTTTAAGTACAAAAATATCCACAGATGATCACTAATGGCAGGTTCTCTCCTTTTATGGAAGCTGACTTGAGACCTGATAGTAATTAGGATTTGCTGGGTCATGAACATCCCCATCTGCAAGCAAAGCAAGCACATGCAGGATCTGTGCATTCTCTGCAACGTGAGGTACACGCAGAAGTCTGACACAGCTGTAGAGCTAACCAGATCAGAAGCAGAAGACATTTCTTACTACACAGAGGACAGAGCAAAGAGGGGGACAGGATGGGACACGAGACACTGATCTGGATCAAAACATCTCAACCGTTTCATTCCGACGCCAGGAGACACGGTGAGACAGGAGGAGCCAATTCCAACAGACAAATCCAAATGCCATACTTGAGAAATCCTAGCACATCCAAGATGCCTCCACAGAGCCAGCAGATATGTCAGAGGTTTAGCGGGATGGCTGCAACCCATCAAGTGGCAACAGGAGACCTGGCAGGATACACATCCCACAGTATGACACCAGATACCTCCAGTTTAAGCAACCCAACATTGACTTGGTGGTGAGCTGAATTGCTCTCAGCTCCGCTGCCAGCATTGCCAGCGAGACACCTGCATTCCCACACCTGCAGGTAGGTGTTTCAGCCCAGAGCTGAATCCTACCCCAATGACACCCGCAAGAGGCAGATTCCAAAAACACAGACGGACAGGGTGGTTTTTGCAAGCAACAGTCAATGCACAGAATTCCGTGTCACAGGACTCTGAGGACGCTACAAGCTTAGATGGGTGCAAAAGCAACTAGATAACTCACAGAAGAAAATAACCTAGACTGCAAGTTAAAGAGGCTGGAAAAATGTTCTGGCAAAACACTACCGTGTATTTGCCCCGTTTCTCCACTCTTCCCCCAGCATGTACCATTAACAACTGCCAGACAGGATACTCGTGTAGGCAGATCTTGTTTTTGACTTCGTACGGGTATTCACACATTCCTTACGTTTCAGCATCCACTGACTGCCACAGAAGACCAGCACAGAGCCGAAGGTGAGTAGCTAGGGATCACCCAATTCAACCCTAACACAAAAAGGACTTCTTAAAGCCAGAACCATGAGCGGTGGTGCGCTTGCAGATGGGAAGAAGCTGTTGTTAATATGTTATTATTGGAAGGCACGTTCACAAACATTTGTGAAATATCATAGGAAAAAAACCCACCATGTTGAAATGATTAATTCTTTTAAAGCAAGCTTTGAGTGCTGTGCAGGAAATTTATGGCCTTATGCCACATATTCCACAATAAGGAGAAGGGGAAAGACTCATCAAGATTAGCACCATATATTCTGTGTGCTGAATGAGGCAAAGAGTCTGTGGGAGGGATGCTGGCAAGCAATATTGTAATTAAAAATTATAACTTAGCGCAGAGAGACAAGGAGGAGAAATAACGCTGGCTCTTCCAAGCTAGAGACAACTTGACTTAGTTATCCAGTGTTTTTAAAAATAAACAGACACACACTTTAATGTGGTCATTTATAAAAGAATTATTTTATTACCTAGAAAGCACGATCCAGAATTCAAGTACCGTGGAGCTAGGACTCATCAAAAAACTATGAAGACCATGATGAGACTTTACACTTAAGGACAACGAGATCTTTTCAGATGAGAACAGTTATACTTAACTTTACTACGTAACTTAGCCCTGGCATGCATATACGTGTGTGTGTGTGTGTGTGAGGAAAATAGTGCTGTGTGGAGAAAAATATACTGATGATAAACCATAAATGAATTAGTTTGTTCTAAGGTTTTGTTTGGTTGTTGATGACAAGTATTTTATATATATATATTCTCATACCTCAACAAGAATTCTGTTCCAACAACCATTTTATTTTTTAAAGATTTATGATAAACTAAAAGACATGGGAGTTGGGCTTGAATGAAAAAATAACCACAAGAACAGATGAAACACTGCAAAAAATGGTCATGTTTTCTCCCTTTCCTCCTTATTAAAACAGACTGCAGCATACGTAACTCTTAAACAGACGGTTTTTGAGAGCTCCTCTCTTGGGGGAAGTGTTTGTTTAGCTTTTTGCACAAATTGTCTTTAAAACATTTTCTTGCTTTAATAGAGATGTTTTAGTTGGTTATTACTTACACTGTTGCTTCCATTGAAACACTGTTATAATAATTGCTTTCTTCTTGTTACTAATGCTCTCCTCTGTTCCTTCTCGGCACACACGAGTGCATTGGCCAGCCACCAGACAAGATGGGAGCTAACTCCAGTTCAAAACTGTAATGTTCTTCCCTCTCCTGTTTGAGCTGCATGAACAATTTTCAAGCACAAGTCTTGAATCTGAAGTTACTTCTCTACTACTAAAAACACCCGCAGCTTATTTCAGAGCTTTATTTGAAGCCCTCTGAGAAAGCAGTAATACAAGTTTTCCGTTGCCGTGACTGGAGAGAGTGTGGTCAACCCACCACATGTACAGAAGATATTTTAGGAAGTAGCTGTTCAGAAGTCTCTGTCAAAGAAAAAAAATTAATAATAGTGGGCCAAAGAGATCTCCCTTCTCCCAAAGAAAGCCTGATACTCCAAATAACAGGACAAGCTTCAGAGAAACCAGCTCTTATTTCAGCCCAAGAGGCAGATATGAAATTGTTACAGCTGGCTTTCGTTTTGACAGGTCAAGAGACATCTGCAAACCCTACACACTTATGGCAGATGAGAATTAATCTATTCAGCCAGGGCAAAATGAAAAGCAAGAATTACCCCTTCTGTTTGCAACCTTCAAGGAGCACAGAGATTCATATTTCTTAAGACCTGCCTTTCAATTACAGCAAGCATTAACAGCCTTCTATGAAGTACAATAAAAGGAAAGGGGGAAAAAGAAGGGGGGCACCATTTCTGCCTCAATAGAGGCAGAGAAAGAAACAAGCAGTGTGAGAAGTTAAGCCCATAACATGTATGACCTTACCTAAGTAGGGATACCAAATAAAGAGTAACTGAAACAAAACAAAAAAAACAAACCAGCTGAACTACCATCCATCTTGCTGCAAAGGATATTAAAAAAAAAAAATCACTTAAAAGGATAATAAAGAAAAGTATGAGCAGATAGGGTATCTGGTCAAGAGTTCAAGACTGCATTCAAATTTCATGGAGTAATTGGATACTGTGTGGAAGCCAACATAACAGGATGCCCTTCCTGAGCAAACAAAAAATTATCAGCTGGAAACTAACAGGACAGCTTCTGTGTTCCTGGTTATTGGGAAGACCAAAACCCAGTTTGAGAGGTAACCCTCAGCCAATTCCTCAGACACAGCCTGCAGCTAATCCGCAGAGTTAATCCCCTTCTTGGAAGACAGACTTTTCCCTAACTGAAAGGAACACTACCGAGAAAAGTGAATGCAGATCCTACAACATATGTTGTATATGTTAAAAATACATACAGACTCTGTAAAAACCCACTTGCACACTTGTTTACATTTCCCCAACTTGGGTAATAGAGCAGAGTGGTATCAACAGAGGCAAAGAGCTATGTCTAGCACCACAGAAAAAGGAAACTGAAGGTCCTATGGCCTTGTCCTTCAGGCCACAAAACAAAAAAAACAAACAAAAAAACCAAGTCAACCTTTCTGTGTTCATTTTCATGGTTTTTCCAGAACTTTCATTGATAAGGAAGCTGGAGGAGGGCTAAAGTTACTTGAAAGTACTATTAGAATAAAAATCCACCTCAGAATCCCACCACCATCTGTTGTGATTTATAGCAGAGATGTATTTGAAAACATACCATCCCCTGAGGCATGCTGCTCCTCTTACTGGCCCCTCTGGTATGATTCAGAGAATTCTGCCTTGAGTAGCAGGAACACAGAGCTACATCCCAGGGAACTAGATAAAATGGAAGATACGGGTCTTCACGTATCTTCTGAAGTCAGAGAGCGTGTATCAGCATTTTGCAAGTTCCACTACTGCCTAAATTTTGCTGTTTTCCCATAGAAAACCCTTGGGCTGAGGCATGCATGGGGAGATAACAGAAGATTAACTTTTCCTGAACTCCAGTGAAGTAAAAAGAAGGCTATGCATCAGGATAGCAGCTGCCAGCAGGTCAGAAGGGCAATGTATGCCACCTGGAGACACAGTAAACTGAAAAACCACCCCAGTGATGGCAGCTACAGAAAGACATGGATGGGGAATGTCTAACACCTCTCCTCTCCCACAGCAGGAAGAGGAGAGGAAATCTCTTTGACAGCTTCCCTGCAGGAGAGGCTTCTCCTGGTGCATCTTGGTTTTACCAGCAGAGCTCTGAAGGACATCTCTCTCATAGCCACCCACACAGCAATCGACTCTGAGCCCATCTCCTTAGACTAGACCCAGGGAAGCCCAAGTGCAGGTGGCTCAACATACGATGTGGCTGCACAGACACAGTAAGGGAGCAAAGGGTCCTGCAAATTCATCTGGGTGAAAAAAAAAAATACAGTGGCCTCCTACGCAGAGCTTCTGAAAGACACAGACTGCACGAACATAAATTAGCTGGTTGTCCCAGAAGAGGGTGGGTTAGAAAGAAAGTGCAGATCATCACCTGAACTATCCCACAGGGATTAAGACAGAAACACTGGCATTTGGGCAAAGGAAGCAGCTACAGAGAGTAAATACTCAGGGCAGCAAGTACCTGCATGGAGAGCAGGTAAGTGGCTGTTATCTCACAAGGGAAAGGAGTGGCTGTAGGAGGTACCAGAGATCAAAGATTCGGTAAGTAGAGCAGTGAGGAGATTAAAGGGCTGAGCTGCAGACACCCACCCAACCCAGGCTGAGTCAGTACAAAAGCACAGAAAAGAGCAGGGAGAGTTCAAGCCCTAGTTGTGCTGCACCCAAGAGACATGCAAGCAGAAAGCTTGCATCACCTGCATCACCTTGCTCCCTGCATCACAGGGAGCAAAAAAATAGCCAAGGAATGGCTAGGGAAGGGGAACGAAGAAAAGATAGAAGTCACTGGTGTAAGCGGAAGGCGAGTCACTGTTCCTACATCACAAGGGCTTCCCAGTACTGCAAGTGCCTCAGCATCAGGGTGCTCTTCGGTCATGACAAAAGTCCGCCATGTCAGACAAAACTGTCTTCTAGCAAAGTCGCACCACCACAGCCTCGATGCCCAGGGGATGAAACACTTTAAAGCAGCAATCAGGAAGCGTTTTATATTGTATCCCAGTATAAATGCTCAGTGGTCCAGGACATACAGAAACTCTGGTTAAGGATTTGCTACAGAAGGCCAGGAAACGGAGCACCACGCTTCTGCCTTCCAGCTCTCTGGAATCCAACCCCATCCCAGGGAAGGCTCTGCCTTGACTTGCAGCTTACCCTGCTGTCTGGTTTAGCACAGCAAATGTGCTTTGATGTCCCTGCAGCAGCTGCTGTCTTCCTGCCCTTCCTGGGCCACTCTCAGAGGACACAGAGGAAGGTAAGCTATAGCAGCTTGCCCTGCAAAAGCATCACTTCGATCCTCCTTTCTTTATAGATACTATTCACACTGCACAACAACCAAAAAAGGAAAAGGAGATAACGAAGAGCTGACTGCAACTAGTCAACAGAGTGGTAAGCCAAATAGTATAGTTTAGTCAGTGATACAATAGACTAAGTAAAAAGAAAACTAGAGGCAAGCATAGCTTGGTGACCTAGGGGTACCAGAAAGAACAGCAAAGCTGGTTGCCATTAATTAATAAAGATGGAGATGAGTCTGTCCTTCCTCTCTGTGAAAGCCAAAGAAAAAAGTAGTGCTTCACTTTTCTACAGTTAAAATGCTAAAGGGATTTAAAGTGCATCTCAGAGGGAGCGGGAAGCCGATTATTTTCCTGCAGAGGTGCACTTCAATTCACCCAGTGTCCTCAAGTACCTGGAGGCAGCCATCACTTCTAGCACACACATACTACACCTACTAAGTGTCTCAGAGGAAGCTGCTGGGTATCACTGACTAACTTCAAATTAAAGCATGACGAGTCAAAAGCAAGGTTGCTCCTATTGCTACACGTGAAATAAATTTCTAAGAAAAGCATTGCTGCCAAGTCCATTTTGTTTAACAGTATCCGTCACAACAGCTAAGCCATTTTAGGAAGTGTTTAAAAAAGAATAAGCTAAACCTAGTGCTAAATCTGAGGCTTACAGACCTCAAGTGCTTTTTCTAAATTACCTTTCATTTCAGTATCATATTCAGCAGGTCAGAATATGGAAAGGCTTTTCTGAACTTCAAAAGTTAGAAGCCTGATTTTTACAGGTGTCAAGTGCTTGGAGTTGTCATCAACTTGTTCTGAAGGTGTAGAACAAGAGAGAGCTGTCAGTTACACTAAGGGAAAAAAGAACCCTTTAATCCTTTCCATAGAAGACAAACAAGTTAACAACAAAACTTATTTGCACACTAAATTCCAAAAGGACTATGGATTTAAAAATTAATCCTTAGTCTTCTCTGTACGTTTAAAACCATGGTGTGCCTGCAATAACATTGAAAACAAAACACCTCTTATGACTTGCAAGCTTGATATTAGTGCATATTTCATACTTCTCAAAACATATTTAAGCTAGCTTTGGCAGACAGACTCAGTATGTTTACAGGTGACATGCATAGTGTAGGTTACCTGCTGATAGGTATTTTCTAAGTACTGAGCAATGAATGGTTAGATTTCTACAAATAAATAAGGTTTCTTTCTTATCTGCTGTCACTTGCAGTGGCAAAATGAATACATGGAAAAAGACTACATGGTAGTTTTGCCTTGATTTTTTGTGCTTTAAAATAAAAAGATAGATTTCTTACCATTTTCAACATGTTATCCATCGCCAGTTTAATTTTGCTAAAAGATTACTCTTCAGTCTGTCACTTTTACTAGCCAAGAGAGAAGATGGAGAGCACTTACGAGAGTAGTTTATGAGATGGCAAATGCTTCGAAGGACCTATTAGGTATGTATTAGAATATCAATTCAGACTAGCAGTGGAAGTTACTTCTGGAGACAAGCACTCTCCATTAGATCTCTCCAGAAGATAGATAACACCTTCAGGCTTCAGCCTGTGCATCCAGTTTAAGATTTCCCAAAAGCAAGTAATTCAAGCTTGATGCTACCATTTATTTTCTTAATGCTCAAGACTTATGAGCAGTAGGTAGCACTACATGGTATAGTACATCACTTCAAACCACCATTAAGAAAGAAATTAAATATTTTTTATTTTTTAAAATGTTATATAGTCTATCTTCTATGGTGGGGAGCTGGGAGGAGAATGTGGGCAGAAGCAAAGCACGAGTAGTGAACAGATGATTAAAGAAAACCCCACACGCAACTACGTAAGCTGCCTCCATGTTCTGACACAGCTGGTATGGAGCTACTGTCAGTAAGCTCTGCTGAACCTAAGTTAGCTCCACAGACACCAAAGCAGCCCTGCAACACACATCACTGCAGAGCGCTACAGTGCAGGATCTAGTCCACGCACTGCAGAACTCTCCCCACCCCAACTGGCCCCTCTCACATCCCAGGCATCTTGACTGGCAAAGTTAAAGCTCCAAAAGGAGCTATACTCTTTTCTGCCAGCAGACACACTCAAGCAGCCCCGCTCCCTCTTTTTTCCTAGAGGAGTCACCTTACTGGAGTTCCCTCATCTTATCTACTACAGTCCCACTAAAAGCTGTATTAGCATAACTGAGAGATAGAAGGAACCACTGTTACGCTGGGCAACACAGCCACCAACTCACCTTTTACATACTCTTAATGGCTTTTATTTGCTCTAGGGAGCAAACACTAAAAGAATTATCACCCAGACTTGGACAAACATGAGTGTGAAGTTTTCCTGGGTGGTGTGACACAACCCAACAGCCTGCTGCTCTCAAGGACAAATGAGGTATTTTCCTCTGCTTCCCTATAGCTGTGTGATCTCACCTCCTCGCTGGCTCTCAGCATTTATTCAGTCTCTCGGGTGAGGGAAACTCAGCTCACTAACCAGTCAGGAAAGGCACTCTGGAAGAAAAGCTCAGCTAGCAAAACAAGGTCCAAGCAGTACAGGAGGTAGTGCATGGACAGAGCATGTCAGATTTTCCTTCAGCAGCTTCAAGCTGCTCTACCCAGTCAACTACTTCCTGACCCACTCGCACTGTGCCAGACAGATATCCTATAAGAAGGTTTCTGAGGTTTGGGTTGGTCTCATCTTAAAAGCAAGTATTTCCATGCAAAACTGAAGATAACACACCCTAGTCTTTGCTGGAACCCTTTATGTTACTCTACTCTTTGAAGAGTCTATTCCACCCAGAGAAGAGTTTGAGAGCAAATCAGTAAGGCAAAAACTCAGTTTAAATCTAAGGATCTGGACCCATCAGATCCAGAAAGAAAGTCAGACTTCAGGTGTGCTAATGTGGGTTTTGAAAGAGGATTTGTTGACTACCAGCGAAGCCATTTGGGAAGGTGCACCATATTGGCTGCGCATACAGAATTTTCTCTTTCCTAAGATTTATTTTACTATTCTTAACTTCAGAGAGATCGAAGGCGTTGAAGAGTAGCTCTAGTAGGAAAGTACAACAGATACCAGGACTGGAGCTGCTTGTCTTATCAACAGAATAGAGTCCAAGAATCCAACAATGGAAGGTGATATTGACTGCAACAGCCTCCATGCACGGACAACCCTCATGGAGATTTGCAAGACCAAAACAGCAGGAGAACTTGCAACTACTGACACCAGAGCTATTAGGCATGCCTAAGCAGACAATTGACAGCATTAAAAAGTCAATATCCACCTTCAAACTCGGCAAAACAACTCCCACTTGAATTTTTTTCACCGGGAGCTAACGGACAACCTCACAGGTTGCCTCTGCACCAGGGTGAAGTCAGGCCAGTGTGGTTTTAGCCGCTCTAGTCCGTAACGCTTCTGCTGTCAGATGACACATTTCCTCTGCAACCAGAATGAACTGTCAGCTCTCCAACAAGGGACAGCTGTGATGTCTATTAGATAAGCACCATTCAAATTTTGACTTGGGGCCTGCAGCGAAGAGAGTTAGTATGGGAAAACGCTACTTGAAATGACGCAAATCACCATGTGCCCTTTATGATATTACAGGGTCACTGAGATAAGTTTCATGCATTCCAAAAATCTTCACAGACTCATTTAGAAAGGTATATGCTTAATGAATTTAAATGCAATCTCATATGTCCAGTAGTTGACTATTAACATTAAAAACAACTGCTACTGGAAACAAATCATGGGAAATGCTTATCCAGACAGTATTGTAAAATTACAGAACTGCAAACGTCATACTGTCCTTCCACATTCAGAATTATTTCCTTTATTAATCTTTCTAATCAGACTTAATGTTTCAAGTTTCCTACTGTGCTTCACAATTTGCCTATAAATCATTTGTTTATAATCCACCCTGCAGAATGAACCATCTTTCTTGACAGCAAAGTCATCTTATGCAGTTGATCAAATGTGTCGATGAAGCAACACATCCTCAAGCGGAAAGGAAGCATGGCTGTAAAAGGCAGGCATGCAGAAGATACTGAAATTTAGCCAGATGACAAACTTGAATATTTTGTTATTTTATTCTACTTTCCTGCTTTACTGAAACTGCAAATATTCCAGCATTCCTCAACAGCCTCTCAGTTTACTGATAACACAGAGTACAATTAAAAATAAGGTAAGAATTTAACATGCTTCCTATCAACTTGCTGCTAAGGACAAATATAGTCATTTGCAGGATTCAGCAAGACACGTAATCAGCTGCTTACAATGACAAAGAACTCAAAAGGAATCCTGTGGTAAAAACAGCAAAGAGGAGAAAAAAACCCCAGCATCCTTTGCTCTGACATGTAGTGTCTATTGCATGTGACTAAACCCTAGGTCATGCATAAACTTTTAAATGAAAACTTTTTTTTTTTACTCCTTTTGAAATACAAATGATTGCATCAAATAGAAGGACATTTTGTATATTTGCTTATAAACCACAAAGTTCCCAACCTTGTCCCTCTTACATCATTTGCTGGCTTAAAAAAAATAAAAGTGCTTATTCAGGTCAGATAATTGCAAAGACCAAGACATGCTGTTCCCTTTGCTTTACTCTAGAAAAGACTGATGTGATTAGGACGAAGACAGGTTTGATCTGTTCTTCCAACAAAGGATTTTGCATGGCTTCCTTCAGCTGGAAGTAACTAGTCTGGTATAGAGCCCTTCGGTCTCTGCCATACACCACAAAATGGACCTACACGCAGATTTTTCACAGAAAGGTAGCGTGGGTTGTTTGGAGTACTGATAACTAACAGATTAAGCTGTTCCTGACAATTAATTCTGTAAAAACAAGCCACCTTGCTTCTAAAAATAATTTCTAAATCTCACTCGTCATTGGAAATCATCTCCAATACCATGGTAAGGTTTGCACTGTGAGAGTCAGGGAAAAGAGCACACAGTGATTCTGAAGTAACCAAGGGAAGCCAAAGCATGGGATGGAAAGCCAGATGCCTGCTTTGAAAGAAAGCCGAATCCTTTGAGGTTTATAAATTCATTAAAGATGTATCTGTCCATTTTTATCTGTGTCTTGTGATAGGAATGGTTTGTAGAAAGCAGGCATTCATAATCCTGCCAGAATCCAGAGCAGGCCCCGCTGCTGAGGACAGCTAGCCCAGGAGCTTGCCGGCCAAAAAAGCCCTTTGAAGGAAGTCCTGCAGCACTTCATCCCAGAAGAGCGAGCGCAGAGAGGCACAGCTGCAGGATGGGAAGGAATATCTGCCACTCCAGAGGGAAAGGGGGGAAAGGGGTAACCTCTGTACTGCAATAAATACACAAAAGTCCAGGGAAAAGGTGATGCCAAGTCTCCTTCACCAGGAGCATTCATGGCTCTCCGCTGTTCCGAGTTAAAAGCAGATTGTCTTCTCTAACTAGGCAGACCCTGGACTGTCTAGGGCAAGAACTGAACTATGCCAAACAACAGAGTAAGAGTAAACACACAGAGGAGGCTTACTTTTCCCTAGATAAACACACAGAGCTGACAACAGCACAGCCTCGACCAGCAGCTACGGACACAGCCCATTTCCCTTCCCCACACGGCGCACTCACAGGGTGCCACCAATGCCAGAGGGAGAACAGAGGAAAAGGGGCTGGAACTGCAAGCCAGAACAGAAATGTAAAACAATGCTCCTGCTATGGTCCCTGCCATAAAGAGTCCAAGCTGCTGCAGGCCATACAAACACAGTCTTATTTACTCAACTTTTCAAAACTTCCAGGTCCTCCTTTGTTCTAAAAAAGCAAGGCTGTTCTAAAAACATTTTCTGACTCAAATGACCCAAGGTCGGGGACAGCATCAGCTCCATTTAATACTGGAAATTCTTACAGTAGGCCCCTGAAAGGGCAACAAAAAGCCCAGAGTGGTTTTCATGCAAAGGAATTAATGAAGTCTGGTTTGCTATGGTCTTGCATACGATCTATTTGTAAAATAAACTACACAAGACTTTCACATGGATGGCTACAATGGGACAAGTTGTGATTGCAGTTTTTTCCCTTGTATGGACTATAACATCTCTCTCAAGTGGATGCCCTGATGCCTCAAATGGCATCGGCTCTCACTGCTGTCTTTCTCATGGTCAAAGCACCATGAGACCAAAGAGTCTCTGCAAAACCTGCTTACGACTTCAGTGAAGATCTGCAGAAGCTGTAGTCTCCCATCCCTTTGTGATATTGGGTCAACATGTTATCTAAGCTTAGGAGAGGGACATGGGGGTGTGGTGGGGAAAATAAAAAAAATAATCAAAAATCACGAAAGTCTCACTTCCGGAGGAAAAAGTGCAAAAAATGTGCAGCCAGGATAGTTTTGAGATCCTACCACCAGCAGCAAGTCAGGACAGGTTTTGTTATGTGCCGAGTTAAGTTTTGTGTTAAGTTCCACCACAGCAACGACCGAGTCTGAAACAGCTACACACTTATGCTGAGAGACAGCACAAACCCACTCGTACTTCTACCATCCATGCTTCCACTTGTTCCATGCACAAACAGCTTTCAGCCTCCCCAGGCACCAGCCAAGGGCTCTGTACAAACGCTGCGGATCTGTTATGCCCCAGGATTCTGTTATGCCCCAGGATTCTCTCAGAGCAATGAAAGGGACGTTTAAGAGGTTCAGAAACACTATTCTTGTAGCAGCTTCTTGTAAAAAGCTACTGTTCCATCAGTAATGGGGAGGCAAAAATCACAAAGCAAAAATTCCCCATTCACTTTTGTAAGTTATCCAAGTATACAAATAAAAATCAGAAAACAATTAATTTTGCTCCGTGAATTAATTTTTCTTCCAGAGATGAACGTAAGATGACAGGTCACCTTGAAAATAAGCCATATCATTAACACAGAACATTTTCAAATTAAAAGAAAAGAGACAGCATCAAGGTTAAAGGCAAAAGAACAGTCTGGAACTGAAGAACAAGACCTCCCTGGAAGAAAAGCTTTAATTGCCTATCCTTTGTGGGGAGGGGGGAGAGAACTTGAAGTGGAACACAGAGCTATAATTGCATGGGCATTTGCTAAGTAGGTCTGTGTATTCTGTTGTGCAGAATAATAAAAAAAAACCTCAAGAGATAAGCACTTCAGCCTGCATAGGGCTTGGACACCTTCCCAGAATTCAGGTCATAAGCAAAGACTCTCATAAGCAACGAAGGGTGCCAGAGCAAACACTTCCATGCAACTGGTCTGCATTTGCCTGTCTAGCCAAAAATTAAATGATACACTTTTTATTGGCAAACACGCCATACAAAAGTACAGCATCTTTACAAATTTCAGTCTCTCACCCACTTTCACACAATATCACTGTATGTCAACACCCAAGTTTTAAATACTGTTATACTTAGTATATACTTCATCTACTCTGGTGTGTTAAGTTAAAAAAAAAGAATTAAAAAATCCTGCTTTCTACATTTACTTTCAAACAGGTTTGCTAGACAACAGCCAAAGCATCCTGAAGCCTCCTGGAGAAAGTCAGCTGGATTTCCAGGACAGTCACACTGATAAAAGGAGCTTCAAATTCAGTCTGAAACTACATCTAACCTCTAAAGGACATTCCCTTCATCCTGCAAAGGAAGTCAAGGGTCTAGCATTGGCCTGCGATTGCTAGACTTCAGCTTGGACAAACATTTTAATCACCTGTCAATTATCAAAAACCATCTTCAAATCTCCAGGAGAACAGCAGCCGAAAAGGAGGGGGTTACAGCTAATGATTACCCAACATACCAGTGTTTACAAATAGGCTCGCTTAAAGATGTCTGGTATGTGGTACTGATAAAACATACTGAGAAGTATTTGTATGCAGCCAGGTATTGTTGTGTGACCTCTTCAGGCATCGCTGCCATGAAGAAAGAGGTTTAAAAGAACACACAATATACTGGAGGTTGAATTGATGCTATCAGCTCAAAGCCAGTCCAGCCAGTCCCGACAGACAAAGAAAACAAAACAGGCAGTGGAGGAAAAGATGACCAAGTAAACCCTCACACCTTTCCCCATGCATAAGCTGCTCTCATAAACATCACTGTTTGCACAGCACAGACTCATGGTTCCTTCCAGATCAGGCCACCGTTCATCTTCAGAGCTCCCACTGACCTGTCGCCTGCACTGCTGCAACATACACCACCACATCCACGTGGCCACCAGCCTTGCTGAGGTCAATACCCACAGCACCCAGTCTCCACGCAAACCTCAGCTCCAGTTTCCAGCAGGAGCTCCCTGAGCCACCCTTCTCCTTGCTGCTCAGCTCCCTGGACTCCTCTCACCCAGGGGGATGGGGCCCGGCACGCTGCCTGCCCCGCTGCCCACACTACTAACTGGAGCGCACCGAACACCCAAACTACAGGGCTGGCAACCTCCTCCCAGCCCCAGCATCCCTCATCCACACAGAATCCAACTGGGAGATCACCCCTTCTTTCCAGATGGCCGGGTCGCACAGATGCCTCATCTCCCACCCAGCTCACAGCAGAGCTCTCTGGAAAGCAGGGAGAATGGCCTTTTCCCCAGGGCCGTGGCAGCATGGGATATTATTAATTAGCAGAGCCAAAATTCATCACATGTAAATCCAAGTAGCTATACTCATTTCTCAGTGTCCCACTGCCTTGCATTCATCTAAGGGCTGAGTTCAGAGACTATTACAAAGAGACTGCCTTCAAGCTGCCAAATGCTTTCAGGTCCCAGCAATGTCAGCCAGGCTTTGGTCCTTCAGCTCCTGCTGGTGCTACCCACTCCGCTCCTAACTGTCCATACTTGCTCCTTGTTTGTTTTAACAAAGTACCTGAAGCAGATTCACACATTTGTAAGACAAAGATCTAAGAGAACAAGGAAGGGAGGGAACATCTCATGTCTCATTCAATAAAAACAACCAAGGTAAAAGACTAGATCTAATCTGCCAAATAATGAGGTATCATTTTATGTATTTTTTTTTAAACTTGGTACTTTTCTTACATTAATAGCATGCACAGCTCTGCTATTTACCATGATCCTGACTATACTAGTGCCTTACTCATCTGAGTGCTGTCCTATTTTTCATCATTGGTCTTGTGGGGGAGAAGAAAGGAAAAAAAAAGATAGAATAAAAAAAGAGGTGATGTTGACTTCCAGTTCGTCCAGAAACTTGTCAGGTGATGCTCTCACTCTTTGAAATGAAGAAAATAAATTATTAAGCACTCAGGAGTCAAGACACTCAAATGTTCCCATTTTGTGATCAGTGAAAGGCAGGAGGAACGCACAACCAAGCCTTCCAGTGATCCACGGCAGAGCAAGACCTCCTGCCAAGAGGAGATGCCTCTTCTCTTGCTGTAGCTTCTTTTTCACCTGCACTTCTCTTATGCCTTCCAGCCAGTAAAAGAAACTTTCTTCCCCTCAAGCAGTTGTGGCACCCAAAAAGCTGCCTCTATTTACACTTGTGAAAACAGTAACTGTCATGCCATAATCAATAGAGCCCAAAATAATAAAGCTAATCCTGGCACAAAGTTGATTACTGCAATAATTACCATAGGCAGTTTCACCTGTGAAACTTTTTATGAAGTGGCATGAAAACAGATACTGATGATACATTCATCAAGCAGATTAATAAACCTCTTCCAACATTCTCCCAAAACTGGCAAGCACGGGAACCTCCCTGCAGTTTTAAAAAGCACGCAAATAAGACTCAATTTCCATTAACAGGCTCACACTCGCAGTGGAAAACTTTTATAACTGCTTGAGACTGAAGTTACTCAAGGCACCGGAGAGAGTGCAGTTACCTTTTGGTGTGTCATAGCATTTAAAATACATTTCAATATGTTTAAAATAGTGCCCTCAACTTCATTCTCTAAATGGATGAACTGGCCTGTAAAACCTGTTACAGGCAACAACTAAGGGAGGATTCTGAAGCCACAGAAAATATGAAGAACTAGAAACACACACATGCATGTACTTTTAAAATCAGGAACCTGCAAGTAAATCTAAGGTTTACATTGCAATCCTATTTGCTGCACTGCTTTCTGCCAGATACTAAAAAGCATGAACATTTTTTTTTCATTCAGCAAGTTCTACTGCTTTCTCCTTGCAGAAGCATTATTCGTTTAAAAAAAAAAAAAAGACAAACCAAAACCACACAAAAATGAAAAGCCCAGCCTTTTCCACCTTCTGCTTACCTGTAGCATCTCTATCCAATTAAGAAATCTGTCCAAGCACTCTAAGGCACGTCTTCACCACACCATCTACTGAGGCTCTTCCTCCCAAAGCACAGCTCCACAAGGTAAGCCAAGTCCAGATAGGGCTTCTTGAGGTCCCACCCTCCCTGTCAGCCTCCCCAGCTGCACACTCCTCCATCCACTATGGCACCAGAGCTGCTCCGCTCGCAACCACACAGAGATCTGGTTCAAGGAAGGCATCTGGCAAAAAACTAACTTCATTAGTTTAAATTGAAGCTGCAGTGGAACCGCACCTTCTGCTCAAGCAACAGCAGCCAGCGCTCTGAAACAGCCTTAGACCTGCAGCATCCACCTCGTAGGTGTGTGGCTGAGATGTCACAGGGCACGCACGACCAACGGAAACAGGATGGACTGCTCCATGATAATCCCTTTGTGTTCTACCTTGCAAGACATCACTTGTTCCTCTTGGTGCATAGGATAAGTCTAGGAGACTGGAAACCCAGCTATGCTCAGCACCCTCTACAAAACACCCAAACAAAAACACTAGTGTGAGTTGCATCAGGCTTGTGTTTTGACATATCCTGTGTTTAATGTTTACTTTACCATGTTTTCACCAAAATGTTTTGTATACATATGCTTCAACAAAAACAGAGTACAATAAAGTTATGAACCCAGGAGAAAATACTACCTCTATTTACAGATAACCTGTGCGGATCAGCAATCCAATAACTAACCTGGGTAACAACTTATACCAGAGTTAGAAGACCTCTTTATGAGCATGCAGTCATGAAACAGCCGAGAGACTGTAAGAAGAACAAAGAGGAACAGAGCAAGCACTACTCAGGGAAATGTGTCCTGGTACATGTCTGAAAGAGAACAGGATCCGGTTCCAGCTCACAGTTTCAGTAGGGCATTCCCACCACGTTTCAAACTCTTTTGCTTGTCTTTGTTGAAAACAGCCAGATCAAAGTTTGGATTTCTCTAGGAGGACAGCATAGAGGTTTGTTTGGTAGCATATACTGAGGGGCCAGGGAAGAATGAGAAAGGATCTCTGGAAGTACCTAAAGAAGCAGTTTGTGCCCACATCCAGGGAATGGCACCACCATGTTTCTAATGATCACACTTAGCACACTATAATGCTCATACCTACAAGGTAATGAAATACCAATGCTAGTACTAACCATGCTCCTTCTGTCACGCTTATAATAAATACTCCTCTACTGCCTTTTGTTTCTGACACAATCACTACCAAATGTAAAACACATTCTGAAAGAATTCTTTCCCCCCTTGTATCTTCCAGATCTATCTCTGAAGATGAAAACATATAGGTTATTACTTGTGTGAGAGGTTAAACACAGCACAGAGCTCCTGTCTTGAATTCCCCACATAACATTTTGATAACTAGATAGTGCAGTGAAAGCTGTATTACATATTACAACATTTTCCCAGCATTGGCCATAGCGGCCTACCTGGCACCAAACACATTTTAACACAGGACCCTTGAATAAAATTTGTGGGTGGGACGGGGGACATCGAAACAAACATACAACAGCAAGGGTGGCATACTAGTATCCTTACCAAGCTGCTTCAGGAGCTGTTTTGAGCTATAAATTGCTAAAAAATAAGTCTGCCATCAACTCTGGCTGTTACAGGAAAAATCACTAGATTTATGACTTTTTTTTTTCCCCAAATATCAGGCTATTTTCACAGAACATGTCATTTTATCATCTTATGAGGCAAACACCTCACTAATGGTCTATTATTGTCACAACTCAAAGCCACATCTTCATATTCCAGTGGTAACTTCAAAAACACCTCAGGGAGGAAATCACCAAGTCATTAAAATCAAATATGCTTTGAAGAATATTTGGGGTCTGTATTTAGGGGTGGGGAAAGATGTGCCTTTTAATTATTTTTTAATTAAATCAGCTGTGCGTTTTAAAGTTCAGAGCATTAGAAACTGCTTTGATGTTTCACTTCACATAGTATCAACCTTTTAGCACAGTATAAACAAACATGTTCCCCCATCTTGAGATAAGTGTCACATCATGTGAACATGTAACTGAATCAAAAGCAGCTGTCAGCTTAGACAAACCCATCAACTCTATTCGTAAAACTAAATAACCTGTGATATAACTCTATTAATTATTTTTGCCTGTGACTGGGCAAATGCATGCTGTAAGCAGAAGACACTTAAAAAGACACTAAAGGCATTTTGTAGCTTCTGTTCTATTGGCATAATCTGTAGCTTATTTAAATCCTTTGACATTCGTATTAATGCACATCTTATCACCCCTCTGTTGCAGGGGAAGCAATGGAACAAAAGTTTGGATATCCAAAATGCCCAAAGTCTTCCTACAACCACCATAGCCAAAGTCTTTGCTAGGGGAGTCCCTGAAGCCCCTGAAAGCATGACGACCCCTTCCAGGCTGGCAATTAAGAGAAGAAAATTAATTCTTTCTCAGGTTTCAGCTCAGCAGGTGAGACACTCCTCCCCAAAGCTTCCATATCCACTGCTGGCATTGGGGGACACGGTAACAGCAACTGGAGAACCAAGGACCTCCAACAGGAGTGAGCCAAAACAAGAGGGTGCTGCCAATAAGTTCACCGAATGAAAACACACTTCACAAGTTCATCTCAGGCACAGGTGAGCACAAAGTGGTTTATTTGGTGACAAAATGCAGGATTAACCTCCCAGGAACCTCACTGTGATTTGGTGATCAAAGAGAAATCAAAACAATTTGCATTACACCACCTGCCATGTTTCAAGCCAACTTACTTGATTTTCTGACAGCTGGCACTTCTTTAGGGTTATTGTTTTACAGACAGTTCTATTCTTATTCAGAACTCCAGAAAGGTGTACACCAGGAATTATTTCTCCTGTATTTTGTAACAAGCCTGCCATCACAGTATCATGGCAACCACAAATGCCCTATGGTTTAATAAACCAAAGAGGAAATCCTGATGGAATATGCTCCACTAACACCACAGCCACTTTGATCTGACATCCACTGACTTAAGCAGCGTCCCTGGTTCTCCTCCTCACCTAAATACTTGGCATTCATTTGGGATACTGTTACTTGCGGCGTGATCAGCTCTAAGACGCAGGAACTGTCCACACTGTGTGCTGGCTAACTGGCACTCAGCCTAATCCAGAATATAAAAATCTCACTGCACTAAGCACAGGAGCCGCCCGCTTTATTTTACAGAAGATCAAAAACTCCAACCAGGATGACAAAAAGCCAGATATCCCACAGCCAAATCCGCCTCATGAAGTGCCCTTGCACACAGGCTTCGGCTAGCAATAATGGAATTCTCTCCATTTTTCTACTCTTTGATAAGCGTTTACTGAGTATTTTCTCAAGAATAAAGTTGCAACTTACTGTACAGAATTAAAATTTTGTAGAAGTACAATTTAATTAAAATGCAGTGGGCTTAGATAAATTGAATTTTATTTCACCAACATTAAACTTGTTAAAAAGCAGTAAAAATACCTCCTAGGCAAACAAGGGGGCAACAAAAGTTCAGAGAAGTGGATCACATGGTCAGCTGAACACTAATACCATTTTTCAAATTCTATGTAAACAAACTTTTTCCCATGAAGGCCAAATCAGACCCCAAAGCAATACTTTGCAGCCGATATAGAAAATGTTGAGAGAAGGTATTTAGATTTGTCAGCGATTCTGTTATAAACCACAGCAGCGCAAGGCAGTCTCAGACTAAAAGAAGGGAAAGTAATTTGTACCCAAAGAATAAAACAGGCTCTCATTTGGCCAGGAACTTGAAGAAAAAAGGTGGTAGGCGGGGCAGAAATCATTCTATTGAGGAGTAATTCTTTACATACTGTCAGCAATGGAGTACTGAAACAAACTTAAGAAACAAACTTAAGAAAGGCAACTCTTTACATAAATTAATTCAATTTTAGATTCAATGAGAATAGAAAAAACACAGCTGAAAATAATGTGATGATCCAATTCAGAGGTTTATCTGACTGAGGTCCAGAAGCACTTGCCATCTCCTCCGTCAAACATGCAGTAGTCTCTTACCACTACAATGAATTAAAAGGTAACTAAAGCAATTCAACGATATTTTAGAAGCGGCTTCCCCAGAGAAGTAACTAAATTATATTAGCAAACAGAAAGACAGGCCAGTCTTTGAACTCCACAATGGTCCCACTCCATGAGAGTATCTTATCTAGCTACTGTGAATCCATCCACTTAGATCCTGCGATCCACTTACTGGGCTCTCTAAGAGCAACTAAACGGTTTTCACTACAGAAAGAGCTGATTAAGACTCTTGTCAGTCATCACCCCCACGCTGCATACTCTTTGAAGGGGAAAAAGCTATTTCCTTAATTCAAAAACTAAAGGGTCCCTGACTACCAACTTAAATACTGCCAGGATTTGGTTTATTTTAACCTAACCTGCTAACTCATACAAAAACTGCAAACTGTCCTTAATACTAGATTTTACATCAAAATTAGCTCAAATACTTAGAAACATTTCTAAATACAGAAAACCAAGATTTTAGAGAATTACAAGGCTACAGTTCACATAGACACTGCATAAGAAAAGTATCGCTGTGCTAAGTTAGGCTCCATGAAAGCTGTGGGTATCATGACCACAGGAAGATTTCTTTAACGAAAGATCAAGTTCTCCTTGATAAAGCAGACTTCTCCTGTGCAGACTACATGGGAGTCTGGTTACTGCTCGTATCAGGTTGCCCGCACAAGTGATGTTCCCCTGACTCTGTGTCCAGTATTCTTCCACCACCAGCATTTGTACGTGGGCATGCGACGCAGCAGCCACTCCAAGTTTGAACTTTTGATTAAACTGTCCATTTTTGTACAGTTTAGACTGTCCAAGACATTGCTCCCTGATGCAGAAATATGAACAGGCCATTTTTCAGCCTACACTTAGAGCAGGACAGGTATTATACTTTTTCTTCCGTCTTTCAGTTAGAGCTCCTGAAAGACAACCAAGTCAGAAATCAACTCCCCATCTCAAACGCGATTTTTACAACGCCTCACATGCAGGATAATTTGTTCCAATTTGCTCTCAGCAGCAGATAAGTGTTCCTATTTATCATCCTGCAACAGATGGAGCAAGTCTTCTACGCAAAGATTCCTTCGTTCTCCTCTTCTTCCATTCATTAACTAGCAAATACAAAAGCAACACCTACTTCAAGCCTTCAGCTGCCAGGTCCACACCTCATGGAGAGTTAAGGATTTCAGCAGTTTTCAGGAGCACTACTTACTCAGGCATTTACCCCTGTAATATATCACGAAACGAGAGCCATCGCATGGGTCTAATTTTTGCGTCACAGGTACTCCTGCCGCTGGAAATGGGGAGCCTGCATGTTTGACAGGTTTAAAGTGAACTTTTCTCCTGCTCATATTTCTGTTCCTTGGTCTTCAATATTTAGGTTAAACAGTCCAGCCTGACAGATCCAGAAACACTTCTGCAGAAACCCTCTCTTCCCGCCGCTTTTCAAAGTTAAACACACACACAGAGTAACAAAAAAGGGGATGACCAGTCTTTAGGTCACTGGTCTGGACAGCTGGCTACAACACATACCTGCTGTGCACTTCAGGCACAGCCTAGGTCGTGTGCCACATGTCAGCTTTTCTACTATTAGCAAGCTAACGAGACACAAAAAAACAATTTATCTTTTTTTTTTTTTTTACCTCAAAGGGTAACACAAGATGCCAATCTATGCCTACACTACACAATCTTTGCACACATCAATAACAACGTAATAAAAAAAAAAAATCATAATGTAGTAGTTCAAATTCCATCTATCCCGAACAAAAAGTGCACTGACTCACGTGCTGATCTCACACAAGCACTGAACCTTGAACTTACTCATTTCAGACATCAGGACAAACAATGCAGGTCCACTTTCCCATTACGCAATACTCAACCACCATATTCTTAAATCTTTTAAGCAGTGCCAAAGAATATGCCAGTGTCTGTACACATAAGCACTACGGGTCGTGCTGAAATCCCTAAATGCAGTTGCTGGAGTTTATACAGCTTTACCAGATGCTCCTCAGATGAACCATGAAGATATTTTGCAACAAAATGAGTAGCTCTGAACAAAAAGACTGTCATAATCTCGGCTTATGTATCTATAAGTGAGCACACTAAATCACCAAAGAGCAAAATGAGCAGGTTTTGTCCATGCGGAACAGAATTTTTCAGAAGTAAGCAACCCAGTAAAAGAAAGTAATGCTCTAAATAGAACATCTGAAATAAGCTCTTCCAAGTTTACAGGCTACCGTGATCCTAGGCACAACTCTGTATAAGAAGTGACTGAGGGGAAGTCCTCTACAATAGAGGTTATCAGCCATCAATAAAGGCATTAATCTACTTTTGCAGTAGCAACAAATCTGATCTATCACAAACTTCTCTTCAGAAGGGCCAAGCCAAATCATAGGATCCCCTGCTTCAGCAGAAGTAAGATTAAGCACTTAATTATTTAGCAAACTACCATCTTCAGTCAGAGCATAACTCGATCTTCAGTTTTTATTATTACTAATTAGGCTTCAGAGAGACCATGTTGATTGGGTACTGCAAACAAGGTACGAGGACGGTGCACTACGAGAAAGAGCACAGCATGGTTAGACAGTGAATCCATGCACTTGATCACACCTCAGATCAATTAGGAGACAGAACACAAGACAAGCAGTCCTAATTATAGGCAACACGGATAACTATGAAAGATTACAGACAACGGCCTTTGTAATTTGCTCCTAGTGTATTATTGTAGATAATTTCTAAAAGAAGCACACTTGCAAACAGCACTTTCCACAATTACTTAGTGGGTGAAGAGGGAGACGGAGAAGCTGGCAACCAGCACACCAAGGACTCTTACACACCCAATGCGAGCACGTGGTGCTTCCTCTGAGGCAGATGAACCACTACTACTTTTACTATTATCTTCAGCACAGCGTAGATTCCTCCGCATACGGGAACACAAATTCCTCTCCAGCGCGCACGCGCACAGATGAGTAACTAGAAAACGATCTTAATTGCTACATAAATCACATGTGGCTACATAGCATAGCCAAATACATGTCTGCATAGGAAGCACTCTCCTCAAAACTGTCTGCAGTATTTCATCAACCTCGCAGAAGAGCAAGTGCGCCAAAAAACCAGAAGGAAACCAGCAATTACTCATCCCAACTCAATTCATACCTGCCTACAGAAACGCGCGGGCTTTGTCACAGCCACCCAAACACATAAAAAAGCTTGACAATATCATCAATCAGGTAAGCACTGCATCGAACCTGGAGGGGATGGCAGCACACTTGTGCTAGCTTCAGCCCCAACCGGGGTACGCCCCTGAAGTCTGTGGGACATGCTGGGTTTAAGACCTTTCCTGAATGTTGGTCTCAAAAGGTACAAATCTGTGTTTGTGTTATATTTTTATGTATCTACTGTATATTAAAATATATTATATAAAATACATATTAAAATACAGAATTTTTTTTTTAAAACATGAGTGTATATATGCATACATACATAAAAACCCTACTATTTCTACCTGTGAGGGAAGTGCAGTGCATATTGAAGAGCCTGGGCTGGTGCACTGCCTGCAGAAGTCTCTGGGGCCTCAGCTGCCTGACCATGAGGAGAGCTGCATGACGGAGATCCGTCACTCTCACTTCCCTCTTCCCGACGCTGACATTGCTTGGCTTGGCTCACAAGCATGCTGTCACAGGCAAATGCTGCATTACAGACCCACCACTTCATCTAAAATCCTCTGTTAATCGGTTTATTTGCAACTGTTAATCCAACACTGGTACTGCTGGCTTTTTCCGCAATGGACAAACTGCAGTATCAGTTTCTACTGATTCAGTTTTTCTTCATAATTTTGTTCTTGGAGCGGCTAAACGTTAGCCAGCAAGAACCTCTTCCAAAACTGTTATTCTGATACTGCTCTTACACACAGGTCTACAGCTGAAATAAGAGATGATGAAAACAGGGTACCAAATTCCCTCCTTAAGTAACTGTTTATGGGGGCTTTTTAAAAATCTCTTTAGTGTACTCGGACAATGCTGAGCTCAGTTGCTCTGCAGAGCACTTTCCCGAATTCACCACACTCCTCAGTTATAACAAAACTCCTTGTGTTTGCATGTCTATTAACAGGTGTTTAAAGAAGCCTAAGCCTAAACGTTTTGGACCACGAGGTTACAGGTGACCAAAACTTTCTGACTTCAGCGACAGCCCAAAGCTCCAGCAGTTCTGCCCTTCCACCTTTGGACTTGGGATAAAGCTGTAGCATTATCCCAAATCAATTACATCACTTAAATCATAAAACACCCATACATACCCGCTACTCCTGATCTTACCAGTGAGAAGCCTAGCTACTGTACTGCAACAGTCAGGTGAATAAAAATCTTCTGTTCTCCAAATAAAAAGGAAAAGAAAAAATCCACTGTTTATCTGGTGATATTCAAACAAATGGCAATAACAAAGCTAGCAACACATTACTGGTGCTCCAGAAGTTTATGCTTACAGAGAAGCAACTGCCTGAGATGCACCTAATACAGTATTAATACAACAGATGAAAGAAAAAAGTGGAAAGAGAAGTTAGTCACCCAGCCTGAATACTACCTGCCACTGCTGCTGCACTCATAATGCAAAATAAATTGCTGAATGCAACAGCACTCACTAGATGGTTTAGTGACTTGAAGTCTTCTTGAGACATTACGTTAATCCATCTCTCCTAAACTTGCTTTTAAATTTTTGTGTGCTAGTTAGTTACCACTTCATTTAGTTAAGTCCCCAAAATTTAAACTGATGATCCTAAGAACCAACTGCTGTCATAAAACAGCATACAGCAGTCAGCATCCTCTACACAGAGCATAAATGCCATGTCACCTTCAGAGGCCGTCAGACACCAGGAGGGGACTCAGAGTTCACCCCAAAAGAGCCACCATGCTCCTCCGAGCTACTGACGCGCACGTGCCTCATCAAGCACTCACAGATAAGAGTGAGGCAGAAACACAAAATAAGGACTGCTAGTTTACTCCAACAGCGATGTAAGGCTTAAAATAGACACAATCTCTACCCGGCTCATTCCTTCAACTCTTAACTTTCAAGCATTTTAGTTGTGACAATGTTTACCCCATAATATTCACTGACTGCCAAATGGATTTTAAAAAAAAAAAAAGAAAGAAAAACTACTGGATATTTTTAGTTGTTTTTTTTTTTAAAAAGTTTCATGACTACACGTCAAACACAAACCTAAACTTTTTGGCTCTAAAGCAAGGCTATAATTAGAAACCTCATTTGTTCTGCTAGTCAGAAGAGCCATTTTCCCTAGGGAATGTTACTAAAAGGAAACCCAGGAAGAGTTGTAATGGCCAAACAACGTAAAACTTATTAATAACGGACACTGGTAACACAAAGCCATCCTAACTAGACTGGAGCAGTTACAAATTGCATTTTACCCCTAGGAAGTATTTTCTTCCCAAATAAAATGCTTTTTTGTCTCTCTTCCTCTCAATGAAATGTCTTGACCCACTGTGCAAATTCACACAGAACAGACCTAAAAAAAGGGATTCTTCTGCACGCAGAAGTTTGTCTATTTTTTCATGCTTGCACCAGCTCACCCATTACAAAAAATTGCTACACCTTTCCCTGCAAACGTCCTCTTCCAACAGCGAGAGACAGCAGGTTACCTTGCCAGGATTAGTTAGGGATGAGGCTTTCACACTCTGCCTTTTGCCTCTCCCCTTCAAACCTCCTCTGCTCTTTTATATCCGCTTTCCATTGCCAGATTTTTTTTATGAATTTCCTTTCCCACCTCCGCTACCACACCTGCAAATTCCACTGATGCACAGAAAAGACAGCCACAAAAACAACGTCATGGCAGGGGGCACTGGGTGCGGGTGCAGGGGAAGGGACTAAGACAGAGAGTCGGGACGCCACGAACACCGAGACCAGTAAGAGGAAGAGAGAGGGAGAAATCAGACTTCAGACAGGGAAGACCAGGTGTTGACAGCAAGGCAATGAGCACGTTCTCGGGTGCAAGAGGAAAGCATGCATTTCTGGAAACTGCCAACAGCAGCAACTGCAATTTTCTTTCAAGCACTTCCACAGAGGCCTATATGAAATGGTGAAAAACAGAGCACAAGCTCACACTTGCTTTTTTCTTTAAAGAGCAGAGCAGCATCCAAGTGTCAAACTTCCTGTCTCCAAGCTATTTTGCATCGTCACATTTTGTGTGCTAACTATTCACGATTCGGATGCTGAATACGAGCTGCAGGATTTGCCGCCTTCAGACAACCGGGGACCCACGATCTTCATGGCACTGCCAGTTTCTGAAGCAGTGTTTCCCCAAGCACAGGGGTGTCCTCTCTCACAGACCCTTGTGTGTCAGGGCAGGCAGAGAGAGGGACAGAGAGATGGAGCGATCTTGCCCATAGCCTCTTCTCACGTTTCTGACCCCTACAGTTACTGTGGAAAGGGACACCGAACCACAGAGCAGGCAGAACCAAGCACAGGGATGTCCCCAGGTGGTGTTTGCAGTGATCCTCACAGAAGACATGAGCTTAGCAAGGCTGGGAACTAACGTAGACACCAACCACAACACTTGAAAAGCCACTGCCCATCAAGCCACCTGAGAAAGGAGAAGCAATGCGAGGATTTACATCAACCCTGTTCAAAGCGGGAGAATACAGGGAACTGGTGTGTGGAAGGGAAGTGCAGAAAACATACGCAGGCAGATGTGTATCCCTCCAACATATGGTAGGGCTTGCAGGAGCAAGCATGACTGTTTTCACTTTTCCTGAAAGGATGGGGGTGGCGGGAGGAAAAAGGGAGAGAAAGGGGTCAGCTTTCAAAAGTTTGCAAAACATATTCTTTTGGTATTTTCTCTACAGGGAATGGACAATTTCCAAAGGCTTGATCATACAGAAGCATGGGTCTGATCTTGCAAAAGCCTACACACATGGATAACCTCACCTCACATGAGTAGTCACACTGGCAGAACAAAAATACTTACAGTTCCTCCTTTTTCATTTATTAAATGAGTCATTGCAAACATGAAACAGGGCTTAATATAGCCTCCTGTACTTAAAATTTACAACAGCCACAGAAGGTATGAAACCTTAAATAAAGCTAAACTTTCACAAGCAACAACACAGCATAAAGCAACCTGCATTTTACACACGTTGCCCTCAGATTAAAGCATTTCTTGCTAAAGAAATGACTCCTGGGCCACTGCTCAGCCCCCAAAACACCATGTTGCAATGGTTTTTATGCTTCAATTTTTTTTAGAAGTAGTGTAGAGAGAGGTAGAGACAAATCTTTAAGCACTCTACAGAAAATTAAGCATCTTTGGCAAAGCCCAAAGGTACTAGCACGAGATGTTTACACCAGAATTAATATCAATCCATTAATCCTGTCTTAGCTGCAAAAATTGAGGTACGTAAGTAAGCTCATCCCCACCCCATTAAACGGAAGACAAAAATTCACCCAACTACCTAATTTCCTTTTTTTTTTCCCCTTTGGAAATCCATACAAAACAAGTCCAAACGCTACTACTGAGTTCTTCTGCAGGCACAGCTGCAAGCCAAATGCTCTAACCCATTTCCTCCCCATGAGAAAGGGGGCAGAGGGATAAAAGTAATTGCCAGCACTTAAGTCTTCTACAAGAAAAGAAAGCCACACTGCAGAACTTAATATCTGTATAGTTGAGAAAGACACAGAAACAATAACTAACAGCTCCCCTCTTTTCTCTTTGCTCAAGGGGACATAGTATGCATTTTTTGACTAAACCTCAAATACAAACCAAAAGTAACATCCTCATCCGTACAAAGAGGCTTATTATGATTGTTATTGCTGGAAGGGGAAACTCACTCTTACTGGCCACATGACTGTTGAAATCTACATTCAGCATTGTTTGGGGATTTTTTTTTCTTTAGAACTCAGCAGCTCAGAGCAACTGGTAATAACTTTATGACTAGAAACATTAGCTGAGTGTTTCTGATGCTGCAGAGTCAGCAATACAGACGAATTTGTTCCAGGCTACTAAAACATGTACCCCGCAGCACCTCACTGCGCTATTCTTTCGGGAACCATTACTAGAGCACAATATCAAATTTTAGGGTTTTTTTTTTTTCCATCCCCCCCTTGCTTGGAAACATTAACATCACATACAGTGATTTATGTGCTTGCACAACTTACTACTTATACAACTAGTATTTAGTAAGACAAGTCACACAACAGCATTATAAGGATACACGTATGTTTTTAGGATCTGAGTCAAGACTTGGGACTTCTCATATCTCATGACACAGCAGCTACACACAGCCTGACAGCAGCCAGGTATCTGTTTGCACAGTAACATCATGCCGTGGTCCTCCTCTCTAAGGGCCAGGTGGCAGCCAACGCTGGGCAAACACGTTAGCAGATGTAGTTCAAGGACGCCCGGCAGGACTCGCCAACTTCCAGAGAGTCCCTCAGGCTAGTGGGAGGCTGAAACTCAAGATCGATGAGAAAAAGATGACCTCTGAGGAGGGGTGCAGCGAGAAGCACCCTGGGGAAGCAGCCATGACCTCATAAAAAGCTGGTGCCAGCCTGTTTGCAGAAGGTGCCCGAGCTCAGGTGTAAGGAGAGGGTGCGGCCAGGCTCCCAGCCAAACTTCGCAAAGGAAGCCAAATCTCGAGAAAGCTCTCTGCACTTCCTTGAATGGGAGCAGGAGTTTCCCGAGGGGCAGTTCGAGGGCTTAAGTTTTAAGTAAATCACAAACAGGGCATAACAGATGGAGAACCTCGGAGGAACAGAAACCAAGGTTGGCTTTCTGCAGCACAACATAGCCTAGAGGAGCGGCTGTGGGCAGCGAACCATGGGTCTTGACAAGCCCCACAGGTGGGCCAGAGGCCACCCAAGGTATCCAGGCTTTGACGAGGAAGTTTATAACTAGGTCTCCATAGTTAACTAGGTCTCCATAGCAGCAGTAATATCGACACCGAAGAGCAGCAAGGAAAACACACCAGAGCCTTGCACAAAGAAACAGGCGCTGACGGGAGAGAAGCCACAGACGCTGGTGGGATGAGGGGAAGAAGAGCTAGCATAAACAAAACAAGCTCGCGAGCTTGTAGTTTCCAAAGATACAAACCACCTCGAAAAAGAGATCCTGCACTTTGGGAAGAGAAAAATGAGAGAGGCTGGACTGCTTAACTACAGAAACATGTCGTTTACCCTATATGGTTTAACGACTGCTCCAGATCGGACAAGGACTGTTCCATTTTGCGTCCCTGACACGAGCTTTGCTCCTAGGAGAGATGGGCTGGTTTCGTTACGGCAAGGCTTCCTCAACACACCAACGCTTCTCAACCTGCATGCAGCCCTGGAGGTCCTCCACCAAAGTTTAATGCTGACCACAAAAGGGGTTGGGAGGGGGGGATGTTTGCCTTGTTCTTAATCCGTTCTTCACTTCAAAGCCCACTTGCAGTTGATTTCCTGAGCTTGAATGCTTAAACCGAGACACTTGAAACACTTCTGAGGGCCTTCCTCCGCCAGCAGAGCAGCTGGAGAGGCTGTCATTCCCCTGGCGAGGAGCTCCGAGGGGAGCCAAGAGGCGGCCCCCGGCAGAGA
This sequence comes from Chionis minor, assembly GCA_013398295.1. Taxonomy (NCBI): domain Eukaryota; kingdom Metazoa; phylum Chordata; class Aves; order Charadriiformes; family Chionidae; genus Chionis; species Chionis minor. The sequence goes on along the minus strand of VZSF01004659.1, from coordinate 948,074 downwards.
GCAGCCGATAGCAGAGCCGATAGCGGGCTGATAGCAGGGCTACTCACCGCAGAAACACGTGATTTTTTTTTTTTAATTTTTTTTTTTTTTAATATCACCTCCCCAGCCCGCCGGACGCCCCGGGGGAAGGGGTCGGACCCGCAGCCTGGCTCCCTCAGGCCGGCTGCCGGGGCCCGGCGCCCCTCGCCCCAGCCCCGCTCGAAGCCCGGGGCGGGAAGCGCGTCCCCGCCGCCCCCTCCCGCGGCCCGGGCGGCCG
>VZSF01004659.1:890570-947645 GCA_013398295.1 Chionis minor | reverse complement strand
GGGGGGGGGTATCCTTGCTAAAGAAAGAAGTTCCCAAACTTTCCCCTACTGATTACCTGCTTTCACTCTCCTACGCGCCTCTAAGAACACAAGTTATCAAAATAAATTTAAAAAAAAACCCCAGCCAATTGCAAAGTAGTCGGAAGCCTTTCCTGCTTTTGTTCTTCCCGCAATCCCTGAATTTAAGCGTCGCCCCTGGTAGCCTGGAACTGCCGCAGCTACTGCGGGCGGGCGGCTCCCGCTCCCGCCCCCCCCTCCCGTCCCGCCACCCGGCCCGCGGGCTACTGAGTCACTGGAATTCGTCGCCCCCAGGAGGAAACCGGGCGCGAGGCTTGTGAAAGCACAGCGGAGGTGAGATGTGCGCACAGATAGCACGAATACCCAGAGCTGCGACTGGGGAACGCGTTTAAAAGCGCGAAGGCTGCGGTAAGCCAGCCGCGGGGCGTACAGCAGGCTCCTTATCAATGGGGGAAGCGACAGACGACGCCTGAAGGCCACGTCGCTCCGTAATTACCTGCTTCGGGGTTTCTCGTGTCTTCCCTGAATTTATCTGGGGGTGGTCACTGTCACAGACAGGATACCGGGTTTAAGGTACGGCTTCCTACGGCTCGGCAGCTGCCCGAAAAAGCAGCCTTGCCTTTCCTGCGGGCCCTCGTCCCGGCGGTCCTGCCCTCCGGCTGCCGCGGCAGTGGTCCCGCGGGGGGAAGTGAGTCACGCCAGCCGCTGGCCGCCGGGGCGAACCCCGGGAGACGGGGCCGTGGGGATCGGGAAGGAGGCCAGGCTACACCTTTCAGCACGGCCTCGCATTAAACAGCTTGGAAGCCGCCTGTTTTCCAAGCCACAGTCGGAGCCAGTGTGTCAGCTCCTGTGGTCTCAGTGCTGGGGTAGAGACGTCTCTGGGATGCCATTAGCTGGCGTCTCCTTTCCTTCTTCCCCGTCCCCATCTCGCTGGCCCCTCACAAACCCCTCATTTGCTACGTGCGGCCGTTCCTATCCCCCCACCCAAGTGGGGACTGGTTACGTGCTCTTCCCACACCGGTATGCCGAGCATAGTGATAAAGCCACCCCGACACCAGCAAAACAACTCACACTGAGAACTAAAACCAGTTCATCAGTTCGGGAGGTGTTCAAATCCTTACTTTCCCATAAACTCTGATTCTCCCAGATTTTTGCGTAGGGTTTTGGCATCTGGCAGATTAGAAGGTTGCCTAGCTTTTAAAAACAAAAGAGTCTTAACAAGGTAGATGCGAATATCTCAGATCTTGACCCTACTTGTTGACACTAAAGCCCCATGGTATTCAAGATAGCTTTAAGTTGAATGCCACGTTACTTCAATATGGATAAAACATATTAAAATGCTTGCTTTAGACAAATGAGCTTTGTGTTACCTGGCTCACCAAGACCAGCCCCATGCCAAAAGGAAATCCCACCGGAGATCTGCCAGGCTTGCCCTTGAACCTGTCCAAGACCCAGCAACCTCAATTTACAAAGCTGTTGGAACTTCGGCTTTACAACACCACTGACCACGATCATGGTTTAGGTGAAGGTTTTTAAATGTCTTGGCTGTGCCGCAAAAGCAGATTTGGGTTTTCAAACTACAGAAGTGTTGTTAAATGTAACCCGCTGGCACACTGGACGGACTCCTCAGCAACAAAAGGCACCGCGTGCACAGTTTGTTTGCTTGGCCGCAGCCTCAAACCTGATCGTGCGTGGGTGGACCGTGGAGCTGTCAAAGACGATCATTTAGACAATAAGCTGCTGCAAGGGAGCTGGAGTCCGTCTGTGCAAGATCAGTTGCAAGTCCTGGGCTCGAGTATAGATGCTCCCTGGCAGCATGGCATGGCATTTACCGTGTCTGTCAAGCATGATTTATAGTGATAACACCGAAAGATTCATAGTATAATTTTTTCCTGCTGCAACAAAGAACGATGGAGAAAATATGTCTAAGTTGTTTGTGATATATCTTCCAAAATGAGTCTGCTCCTCAACTACAGCTCTGGTGGGTTTTTTTAGCCTACTAATTTTGACAATGATTTTTGCTTTCAATTTTAATTTTTAGTTTGACAGTGATTTTTTTTACTTTAATTTTTTTCAGACATGACACTGGATCAAAAAATTCACACGAAGGTGCAAACAGATGTGATGCCTTTCAATTTTAATTTGCTTGGTGCTTGTAAATAACATATCCAAATCCTATCAAGTATTTTGCAAGGCTGATACTTAAAGATGAATTGGTACCCCTGTGGATTTCACTATTCCCAGGCTACTCCGTTCATGTTTTTAAGATCTCTGTCCCCAGACAAGTTTTTTTCCACTTCTCAAACTGGCTTCTTGATGTTACCTAGGTAAGATTCATCCAAGGCTCTTCATTAGGTCCTGCATTGAAACCTGTGCACTACCAGCCTTGCATTATTTTTGGTTCACTCTGACAGGCCGTTTAGATAGTCAACCAAAAAACCCTACACTGCATAATGAAAACAAAGACAGCCATGCCTCGAGATAAAGTTAATAATAAGCTTTCTGAAAGCATACTTGTTCTTAAGTAGAATTATTGAAGCGTTAGGGTAAAATAATGAAGTTAAAAGCCAAGGAATGTGGCACAGGGGAGAGATCTAAAACATCAACAAGCACTATAGAGGCTCTCAGTCAGTCCTTCCAAGAAATAATTCAACCCAGCGAGAAATTAAGCTGGCAATCAGTGTTCAGAGGATCACGGGCAAGTGGCAAGAGGAAGGAGATGCTTTCTTTTTAAATTAACAGTCAAGTTCAAGTAGCAAGTACTGCTACAAATGCACCTGTGAAGAAAAAGAGAAGAAATGGTTTTGGTTTTTTATAAAAGCTTGATGACACAGGTAGAATTTCAGAATATTTTTAAACTATAGCTCATTCAGGCCAGTTAAAAGTGGTGACTCGAGTAACACAACCAAAAATAGTAATGGTCACTCTGTGTTCCAAAGCAAGAGTCTCATGAATAAAATATTAATAAAAAGCAATCACAGGCAAAGATAACCTATGTCATATACAGCTTTCTGTTGTGTAGGGGGAAAAACAATATTTAAAATGGCTGTTACACTCAGCTTTGTGGGTTTGGAGTCAGTTCAGAGAAATGAAACATCAGGCATAGCTTCCAGAAAAGTGGAAATTAAAGCTGAACTTCCTAAATGGCAAAACAGGTGCGAATAATTTTTCGAATTTGGCAAGGATGAGGACTTTCAACTACCATAACTGAAGTAACTCTTAGAACCAGACATTGAATTTCATACAGGTGGACTGCTTCACAAGGTCCTGCAGCTTCATTAGTTTATTTGTTTTAAAATATCACTTTATTGAAGTGATCACAATACCACAGGAAAGTATGGTTGACCAGGATTAGAAGGGGTAGTTCAGTAAATTCACCCCCTTCTCTGAAGAGCCAAGGACTTGACACCATCCCTAACAGGCTTTAGCTAACCCACTCTTGAAAGACAGTGTAACATCTCCCCCATAGGTCCTCCTTTCCAGTGGTTAAGCTATTCATTGACTTAGAAGATGTTTCTTATCATCCTATTTTAAATCTTTAACCTTGCCCGCTTGCTTCTTAGCAAAACAAAGAGAAGGAGAAGAGTCCATCACTGTTTTTAATAGGAAACTTTTGGGTATTTGAGGACTCTCTGTGTTCCCCCCATTCTTCTGCTCCCCAGACTAAACAAAGGGACAACCAATAAAACATCCTATAGAGTTTACATTAACTCCATCAGCAACTGCATGATGTTTACATGTTTCTAAAACATCCTGTCAGCCCTCTGACATAGAAACTGGGAGGACTCATTAAAACGGGAAAGATACTTAACATTCACTGGGCCAGGAATGCTGCTTTGAGCCCCAGGACCAAGATGCTCAGGTTTACACACAAGCCTTGGTCCTTTCTCCAGAGTTTTGCTAGACTACATCAAAAGGCACTGGGTCAAAGGAGCAGAAAAGCAAGCTAGGACATGGGCTTGGAGAGTCCTGCTGCACTTAAGATTATGTGTCTATAAAATAAAAACAGTAATGAGGACGTCAAGAGAAGAGTCTACAGATTCCTCCTTTCCTACCTCCCCTGACGTCAGTTCGCCCTGGAGGAAAACCCGCAAGGGTGCTGACGTGCTCCAGCAGGCAGGAGCTGTAGCAGCCCCAAAGCCCGGGCAGCAGCCTCCGGTGGGGTTGGAGCAGTGAAGGGAAGCAGGACGTGGGCTGTGGGAGGGAAAGGGTCGGCTAAACTTCCTTACCTCCCTCTAAACCGGCATTAGTGTCCCCTGCTGTCACCAGTGTTTTACAGGAAGTTTCGTTAATGACCCTAGCAGTATTTATGATTATAATTGCTATGAATTTGCAAGATGCCCCTAGCCCCTCTCTGCTTCAGGAACCCATCTGGTGCCTTCCAGAGTCCTCCGGTTCACTCCCTCCCTCTTATTTTCCACCTTCACTTGTCTTTGCAAGCACCAGCCCTGATCCTGTAAAGCCTTGACCATGGACATAGCTTTATCCATGATTAATCCCTATGGGACATACTAAATCTTAAGACATGTTTAGGACTGAAATCCAAAAGGGCTCATGCCTAATAAAATGTTGGGTTTGGCTTATTTGTAACATATTTACAGGGAAATATAGTTATTCCATGATGTTCATTATGCAAATTATGGCTGCATAGCAAAGACTTCCCCCAAAACAAGCTGCAGAGGAAGAAGTCAGTTTGTAACAGACTGTCACTTTAAAATCAGAAGAAATAATTCAGAAACCGTGTGGCTTTAGTTTTTTCCACATTCTAGCTGAAAACAGTGGTAATTTCAAAGGATCAAAGCAAAGCAATAAAGTTGAAATACAACCAACGCCGAACATCCACTCAGGCTTGTAGTTTCCTTACACCAGTAAACTTTCTGTTTACTCATTTCTCCCATTTGTCTTGAATTAATAGCTCAGGTCTGTTTAGTACCACTGGCAGCTATGACAATTACCCTTTGATTCGTACTCAGTGACTTGTTAATTCAAACAATGTCACTCCAGCCACACAAGCACAGGAGTGCAGACTGAAAACAAACAGGAGCCGGCTAAACAGCCTCTCTCTATCTCCTGGTGAAGAAATGCCACGGGGACACGTACTTGCCATGCCACGGCAGATGCAACCTTAGACAGCATTATCAGGAATCCTCTTCCAGCTCCTGAAATTCTTAATTCTGCCTGACCCTTAAGTCCCCTTAGTGCAAGTCTTTCATCTAAAATCCTCAAAATGAATGGGGTACCTGGAAACTAAAAATAACCCATGTTTTCTCACTCACATGTTTGCACACTTGCAGTCACACACCAAATCTGTGGTCTTCATCTACGATGCTTAGGCTGGTCAGAGATAACAGAACCCAGAGCAAGTTCACCTCCTTCATACCACCTGGGGGTTGTGCTGAGAGCAGTCAGACCTACATTATTTTGAAGGGAGATAAAAAGGGCGTGCAAAGAGGAGATTGTGCTTGTCTCCTTTTTTCCAACAGAGATAAAACTGTACCCTTCCTGACAGTTTTGGAATTATCATCGCACCTGGGTTAGGGTTTAGCAGTTTCACAGAATATTCAAGCAAAATCCCTTTTTATCTTGAAAAAGATGTGAGTGTCGTCGATCCAGCTTAGCAAGATGACTCAGGATTGGCCAGTGTAAGACTACAAGTACAGCCTTCACCAAGGGCGTATTTCAGCAGATTGAAGTCACTGCCATGGAGTCTGGCCTCCTCATGCCATGTGGGCACCAACCTTCCCACATCCTGCCCAAAACCCACTGGGACCAACTGAAAGACTCCCATTGCCTTTGAAAGGATTTGGATAAAGCTCATAAAGCAACCCTCTACTCTGCTTGTGTGCATTTTTCTTCAGGGTATTTGCATCCCAGTTAGGCAGAAATGCTCTCCAAAACAGACCCGTTTGCTAGCAGTTGACTATAAACTGCATTATTAAATAGCTAGTTTCTTGTCGCAGATAAGAAAAGGTAGACTTTACGATAGCAACGATGAACAAGTATTTCACATGTCTGTCACACATTTAATCAGGGGGTTTCAAAGAGCTGTGCAAATGTACCAAACTGAGTCTTGCCCTGCCTCTCACTCTCGTTTCAAAGGCTGGATTTCCATGGCACAGGCAGATCAGCAGTAGTCAGAGTTCAAAGCCGAGAGCCACATTGCATCTGGCAATCTGTTCCCTGCAGCAATGGCCTTGGACAGCCCTAATAATGTCAGACGACAAGTCTGTCTGCGCCCAGGTGTAGCCCCAAAGCCCCAACTCAATAAACAGGTGAAGAATCCATCCTTACTCGAGCAGCCCCATTGATGGGAATAGTCAGACATTAAGTATAAGTTAAGGTTGGCGTAAGGGAAGCTCAGAGGCCTGGGAGTGCTGTCATCTAATTCTCTGTAAGCACTCCCCTCTTGCCAGGGTAAGCGGTAGAGCTGCTATACAGGAAAATATAATCTTAAGGAAATATTCTATAATAAAGTGTACAGAAAACAGGCATTCTCCTACTTTTAATTCTCTTCCTAATTGCTAACAGTATGTAAAAATACGCAGGGTAGTAAAATTAACTAGGACCTTCTGGTTTAAGTATAGAAACCACAACTGTGGAAGCTCAGCATGCTTTGTGGATACCACAAAAATGTGAGCCCTAATGTGCTGTAGCTGCAATCTGATTCCCAGCATCTGTCCTCAAACTAGTGAACTGGTGGGGGAAGGGGCCTTCTAGTCAGGGAACCACATCCACATTATCATTTCCTAGACAAAGAACTAGAAATCGTCCTGTCCTACTGTGTACGAGATAACATTTTGCTCTGTTTAGTAAGTCTGATTGTGATAGATAGTAGAAACTCCCTAGAAAGTGTCGCTGCAAGTCTAGGACTTTCTAGTAAATCATCTTGACAACAGTCCATGAAGACAAGCATCCCAGACAGAGAGTGCTGCTTGACAGGACAGCAGATCTGACAACTCGTTGCTGGAGTGCCAGTCCATCCAGTCCGCCCTTAGCTGGAAAAATCGGAAAAAATCAGCCTCCAAGTGCAGCGCCCTACACCGGCCGAGCCAGCCCTGCAGCTGAAATGCTGGGGGTGGCAGCAGGGCAGCCCCGTTGCCTGCTCCTGCCTGCCCACTTGCTCCCCAGCTTGCAAGCCCAGCAGGCCATGGAGGAGCTGCCAGCTGCTAATGCAAGGTATTTAACTCCACACACCCCCCCCCCCCTACTGCTGCAGTGCTGCACAAGATTAACATTTTTCACATTTTCATGTGGCCACCTTTGAAAAATTTGCCCTGAATCAGCCTTTCTTTTAGCTAATCTCAGTTGCTCCTTTCACATTGGGTCCATGTCCATTCACCAGCCTAAGGCTTCTTGACTCCCACCTTTGCTGTCGCGCTCTTCCTTCCCCAATGTGAGAGCACGGGTGCAGAAGGAAAAAAATTAGGACAGTTTAAAGAAGCGACAGGAGTGCAGGGTTGGGAGAAAACACAAATGAGAAATAGGAAAATTGGCCAAAGTAAAAACCAAACAAAAAAGGTAATATTTTGAAATAAAAATCAGATTTTTCTACACAGAATTCCTGAAAATCCCAGAACAACTGATCAGACAGATTTCTGGATCAAAAAAGAGCACCTGTCTATGAAAGCTGAGGTGTATGCTTCTACTTTAGAAGGAAGATTTAGAAAAAAAATACGCTGAAAAATTAAAAAGGATAATTAAGTACACTACATGAAAGCGCAGCTAAAGAAAACATATGTGCCGTGGCTGAGGAGATAATGGAGAAGTAGAAAAGAGAAAAGGGAAAAAAAAAAAAAGAATGTATGGTGCTTCTTTTTTCTTTCAAAACTGTGGCATGATGCACACAGCATCTTGAATCCTTCATTTAGCAGATTTAAAAGTCAGCCTCCTGGTTTCACAGCCAGAGGGAAAAGGAAGGGAGGGGGTGGACGCCTTACATCAATGAGAAGTCCAGCAGAGCTGCAGACCACACGGGGCCGTAGCCTTGTCAGAGGTTTCCTGCTTCTGTGCAGCTCTTGCTCTCCTCTACCTACATTTTATCACACAGAGGTAGCGACAGGACTTTGGGGGGAAAAAAAAGAGATGATCAGAGGGAAAATAAGCAATATTTGCATTTAGATGCAGCAGAAGAACCATCCCACCCTGGGGGAAAGAAGCTATTTATGCTTCTGCTGCGGCCACGTGGGGTCCTGCCATGGGTGAAGAGGTCAGAGCCTGATCCCTGGGGCAAGTTGACGTGACTTATTCTTACCTGTTTCATTAACAAAAAACCACTGATGTTATGAAAAATAAACCACAAATGGGATATTTTTGGGTCACAGAGACCAGTACTTGTAAACTGGGACACACCTCCTTCATGACAGACTGCCTTGAGTTTAACATTTTCCCCCCACAAGTCTGCAATGCAGGGCATGGCCGAGACCCTCCTTCTCCAGCCTCCAGCACAGATCAGACACAGGCCAGTATTCAGGTCACGAAGGAAACTGTAAATCTGGCATTTGATATACTTTTGCCTATTTGTTAGAGATAGCCTTTTATATGTAACACGCATAATATCACCTACGGTTTATAAGACTTGAACCTACACTGCTAAATAATCCATCTTCCCAGCTCGGGTCTGGTGCTGTGATTGTCTTATTTTACATGTCTGTCCATTTGTGGGCTCTCTGTTGCAGCAAACCAGTGCAATTCCCTCAAATCTAATCCCAGAGGTGCTTCCAGGGATAGTCATGCCATCTCAGCAGCGTGGACCCCTCAGCCTTCCTCTGCTCTTCACCATCCTCTTACGCTATGCCAGCCAGCACCACCTTCTCAGCCTCCCCTCACATTTTCGGGGCAATTTGAACCAATAAAACATGCATGCCTTATCTTGAGTCCGCAGGTATGGGGGTGCGAGACACAGCTTGCTCTGGGAGGGGACAGCTCTGCGAAACGTGGACCTGAGCCACGCTGCACTGAGGCCAGGGGTCACTCCCTGGGGTGGAGGCCTTTGGCTGCAGAGAGGAATAGTCACAGCTGGCTCAGAAGCTGTGCTGTGTCCACTCTTTATTTTTCAGTCTTAACTTGAAAAGCAAAATATTTCATTAATCTAATTTTACAGTCATTGCTTATGTTTACATCGCTTAAAACCCACCATTCTTAAAAAATAAAATTCTTTTCGCATTTTACTAAGCTTGGGAGATTACTCTTCACTGGGATTTTAAAAGGGGTGATCCGAAATTTTAACGCTGTTGTCATTTGGATGGAGAGAAATGGTGGAAGAACATGCAAAAAGCGGCTTTACACCGCACAGCTTTTAATATGAAATTTTGCCAATTGTGGGACACAGCAAATCGTGCAGAGATCCTACAGAAGCAATGTCCCTGGTATTTTCCCACCACAGCAGTGTCCAAACTCTGATGCCACGGCCGTAGATTGATTTTTTAAGGCTTTAAGGAGGTATAAGCCCTGAGCTTCTGGAAACCAAACTAGCTGTAAAGTAAGCAAGATTTTTATAAAACCGCTTGTAGTTGTTATCCAATCCTTTTCCTTCAGACACGGTCACAGACCCACTGCACAGCAGCACTATTTACATCTCGCTGTTCAAGAAGGCGGGTGGGTTTAAGTTAGGCACGTGCACAGGGGCGTTAGACAAGAATGGTCTGTATTTGAGCGCTGCCTCTTCAGCATGACCCACGCTTTACAAAAACTTGGTTAAAAATCACTGAAAATGGTACATCTGAAGGAGAAGCTGGGGGAAGGGAAGCAGAAGAGGCGAAGCAGATGTGTCTAACTCGGGCTGTTTTACAAGCTATGACTCCAGCATTCAGTACCAAGCATGTGCTGTATTTTCTACTTGAAAGCCGACTGCCACTTCAAATGAAAATGGTTTTGTATGTGCTGCACCATAAAATTACACAGACACAGAGGTCCACGCTAACTAGCTGTTTACCTCTGTGTTCTACCACAGCACATAAGTTATAATCGGAGGAAGGAAACTCCTCGGAGATCTGAAGGCTTTAATTGTTTCAGCGTGCAGATGGTTTGCATTACAGCAAATCGACACAGCTCAAGGTCAATCCGTAGTTCAGCAATAGCTGCTTTGGCAAGTGAATTTTAGTTTGTTTACGCCTCTTTTGGGGAAGGTTTGGCGGCTTTGTTACTTATTTTATAGATATTTCTAGGCTTAAGAAACACCGCAACAGGTGAAACTGGAGGAGCGTAGGTTGCCGCAGCCATTTCCTTCATGCCTGGTACTAAGCAATTTTTAGAGCAGCTAAACATAGCTGTTTTCCTACAACATTTGAACACTTCGCTTCAACATGTTCTCTTTTCCATCACTGACGTAAACCCACTCTGTTAAAGACTCATGAAGACATGTCCCGCAACTCTGATTTTTGTTTGCTCTGTTGAGATTTGCCACACAACCACACACACCGAGAGACCGAGGTCTGACACACGCAGTTACTCTTGCCCTCGGTTATCAGTCTGCGCTACCCCTCTCCCAGAGGTTCCCAGTCCCTCTGCACAGGCGGCTCAGCTGTTCGTGAAGCAGCTGCTGAACTGCCTCAATTTAGGGCTTAGATGGTTAGGATAAACTGGAACCAATTTTGATTTTTTCTTTTTTTTTTTTTTTTATAGCACCAGGCTGAAATCTGCCACAGTACAGCAGCTGCTTCATCGGCTGAGCCATCCCTCCGGGTGAAATGGAGCTCCCCAAGAGGAAAACAGGCCGGGTGCTGGGGCAGGGGGGCACTACTGTGGCAATACCGAGGTAAGATGTCTCCGGTCAGAGCTGGAAAGCTCCGCGTAGGAGTGGAACACAAAGTAGTCTGGGGCACAAAGCACCAGCCTGCATGAGCCACAAGCACTTTCTTTTGTGCCTTATACCAGCTGGATCCCAGATCTGTCCAGGTAGCTGCCATTACAAAGGCAATCCCACCAGCACTAACTGTTAAAAAGCATCCGGCAAAAGCAGTGCATGACTTTTGTTTTAAAATGTCTTTGTTCCTCATGCCTTGTCTTCGAGTTCTGCTGATCAGTTCTTATTCCCGTCAGTCATACGCTGTCTCCATCATTTTGCTGGAGGTTTAGGGGTGGTTTTTTGGCATAGGTTTATAGTTGGACTCGGTGATCTTGAAGGTCTCTTCCAACCTAAGTGATTCTATGATTCTATGATTTACCCTCTACCTCTCATCCCGCAGGGGCAGTACCAGACCCCCACATAATCGTGGGGCAGCACCGTGTCTTCCCACCTGTACCCGACGTCTGGAGTGCCAGACCTGGAGAGAAACCACAGCGATGCGTTGCCAAAGAGAGGTTATGTTCGTGTGACTCAACAGATGTACAGATGCCTCCGTGCGTCCATATGTGCAGGTAATTTAACACCGTGGGTGCTCCTCTCCTCCCCTAAGACCAAATTAGCAGAGTCACAGGATAATTGAAAGATGGGCTGTACCTCAAGGTCAGAAAGTAATCAGTGAGCATGCAGTCTACTTGCAGTCCTCAAAATCCGTCAGAAGCGTCACTGAATGGAACATCGCAGCAGAACAACGCTAAAAAGCTCATGCTCTTTGCTGTATGCATTAGGGCAGCTCCCTTCGTTTCACCTGGGTCTGAAAACTATCTGTTTCAAAGACCTGTTTTTAAACTAACTTAGGAAAACTCTTCAAAAGTTTTAAAAAGAGGCCTGAGGATTTGGAACAGAGAGGCACACGGATGCTGTGAGCCGTACCTAAGAACTTCAGATCCGCGCCCTGGAAGCGATCTCCTGCCACAACCCGCCGCAGGCTGCACGCAGCAGTCCTCCGTGCAGCATTAACATCTGTTTCGGCATCTGCTCTTTCGGGAGGGCCTGCCTGTCTGCGCTCTGCTGCTTTCGAAGCCCTGCCTAATACTGCTCAGGCCGGCTGGCAGCGTTCGCCACCGCCCTGCAGTCGGGCAGATACCCTTAGAAGGAAACGCAATGATTCGCCCCCCTCCTCCTCGGTAGGAGTCTGACAGGCACATCCACCACGGTAAATCCATAATCCAGCTATACTGGATCCATTTAAAGTAACTCTGGGGGGCAAAAGGCAGCCTGAGCTTTAGGTCTAATTCTTTGCATAGATGATAAGCTGAGGTGCACTTACAGGACAGCGTGTAAAGTTTGTCTAGCTCCTAACTTGGACAAGAGGCTGCAGGCATCTGGGCCAGAAGACGCTCGGCTGCCAAAACGAAGCAGGCGGCTGGAAGCGGAGCAAACTGCCTCCAGAGCAAACTGCTCCAGCGGAGCAGCCCTGCCAACAGAGTCTGCAGGTCAGCTATTGAAATGATTTGCGCATCAGCATATTTCAAATTTCGAATGCAGCCTTTTCCAAAAGACCGCAGTAAGAGTGTTTGTAAAGCAGGGGTTGTTCTCAGAGGAAAGCAACTTCCTAAAGAATCCATTTCCTTACTCAAAACACCAGAAAGGTGGAAGGTTTTCCTAAAACTGGCACTAAGGGCATATCTGTGACATGGAGATAATTACTGGAAGTAACCGGTGAAACCGCCAAATCAGACTACAGCAGAACTGCCAGAAATTTTTTTCCTTCTTAATTCCAGCCAAAAAACACAGGTGATTTAAAAGAAATGAAAGTGTGGGGAAGCGTGGAATGACCAGGAAAGACTGCTCGGCTCTTACGCACAGTGCTTTAGCACAGTCTAGAGGACTTGTCTATGAAATGCTGCCAACTGTTGGACCATGGCCAACTCATCTTAAAATTTGGGTAGCCTGGGGGTGGGTGGGGTGGAGGCACACACACTTCCCTCACATCAGAGGCCCCTGATGTGTCCCTTAACCTCTCTTTCTGGCTCAGGATGTGGGGCAGTTCCTGTCCCCAGCTCTGGGACACATTGTGCTGACTCCCCAGCAGGCAATCTCAGTCCAAAGAAGGCTCAAAACTGCAAGTTGAAGACACTTAAAAGAAAAAGATGGTTAATACATGTTTGCAAACTGTTAGTGAAAATGGATCTGTTGCCGCAAAACTCTGCTCTCACTGATTTTGCTGGACCCTACATGTCCTTTTTCACTATCTAACCTAAAGCAATGTTTCTCAAGCCCAAGAGTGGGGCTGCCCTCAGAGGTCCAGACTGCATGATGGGATACAAGAAAAAAAATATCCAGACGGCTGTGTCAGCCCCTCTTGTCCCTTTTCTGTTTCCCTTTTCCTCTTTCTCTGTGTGTGAAGGTCTCTCCTCTCCCCAGCCCCACCATGGGGGATGTACACATAGGACGAGATACCCCTCTGTAGGGCGGGAGGACCTGGCAGCAAGGGGGTGAAGCCCAGCGGCTCGGGGGGTGTGGGGGAAGCTGTGGGGGCTGTGAGGTCCAGCACAACGCCGGAGGTTCCTGCTGGGAGATGGGGAGCAGGGTGTCAGAAGGATGGTTCAAAGGAGAGGACCCCTGACCTTTACCCCAAAAGTGTAACGTTAAGGACACTTCTCAGAGAGCAGCTGCCTAATTACAACTGGCAATATGGATCCTAGGTATTGCCAAAACACTTATTTCTTGTATTCATTCGCTCCAATAAATAGTTCCTGTCTCTAGCTATATCTGTTAATTGTGGGGAATAGTTCACAAATACAGCTGTCAGAGATTTTACTCCTTCCACTCTCTCATACTGAGTTACCGCTGAATTTACCTTATCTGTAATCTTCAATTTTAAGAATTCACCCTTGCTTTCCTTCCCCAAATTATGGATTCTCTAACAAATTCAGGATTATTCATAGAAGTTAAGGGTAAAGCACAAAGAAGAAACAATCAGGTTCTCAGAATGTAACTCTCTGCCGCACGGTGCATTTATTAACCCATAATACTTTGCAAGAAAGAGCTCATCCTCAGTGTGATTATGAGCAGCAGATAAGCGAGGAACATTATTCACAATGTCACCTTTTCCAAAAACTGCTTCTACGTCTGACTCCCCAGCCTTGGACATATTTGAAGTCAAATGAGATAGCAGGTTTGCATACCGTGGGCACCTCCCTCCCCCTAGAAGAAGGAAGAAAAGAAAGCTGGATGCAAAAGAGTAAAAATTAAATCAGCACATCTGAAAGCCAAGGCCAAATTGACTTGCTGAAGGCCATATCTAATCAGTCATTAGTAGAGCAAGGACTGCAAATTTGGCTTCCTTAGTCCCAGTTTCATGCTCTAATTCCTACCTCCAACAAATTGCTTTATAATAACCATAAGACCTTACTGATTAGTCATATATGCAGATAAGGAAATATCTCTTCAAGGTTACTGTAAAGGAAAATATTAGTCAGGATGGCAAAAGGAAGGTCGAGGGGAGATGACAGAGCAAATGGAAAACTCAGAGTGGAGCGTAGACTGAGCGATGTTCCCCTAAACATAAGTTTAAGAGTACTGGGAAACATAAAAGTAGTTTTCAGCCGTGCTGTATGCTGGTCTTCCTTCCCCAGAGAATAATGTTGCAGAATTGTCCGATAAGGTTGTTGTGATAGAAAAGCTTAGTGAAATCAAGACAGGGCAATTTTATCCTGAAGGCAGCTAGGTGAGGTGAGCCCCAGGCAGGATGCACAGTGCTGACCTCATCCTGCTGCCCCATGGTAACTATCACCACTGCTGTGTTCCCACTTAGGGCTGTAAAGCAAATAATCAATTATGGTATTTATCTTGCTGTAAAAAACACTGTCAGAGAAGACAAAGCCTTAAAAGGGGATTGACCATGGCTACATACACACTTGCAAGCACTGGCAGAGAAAGAGATGAAGAAGCATAGGATATGATTTAAGCAAAGCAAAGAACTGTATCCAGTGTGACTGCAGCACATCAGTAGGCAGAATACCTGAAAAGGGCATCTGCACCTCTTCATCGGTTCACAAGGCTAGTTGTAACGTATGTGTTTGAAGATCTCTTGGGGTCCCATGATGAAAGTTTTCTTCTCAAACGTAAAGGGGAGATGATTTTTTTCCATTTTCCTCTAGGGATTATCCCTGTAGGGCAGGCATGCGGAGACCAGCCACGTTTATCTTCTCAGGGCACTGTCCAGCTTCCAAGCAGCATGGCTCCAGGATCATCTCAGCCAGGAGCTGATCCAAAACTCATCTTTAGGAGAGGCCTCTTGATTAAGAAACAGGTCACAAGTCACAGAAATCCAAAGGTCACAGGTGAAAGGTGATCAAGGTGCAAAACTACCTCTGAATCAAAAATGTCATGTGGAATATCACAACCATAATGTAAGGTGTGTATAATTTTTGAAAGGGTTGTTACATCCTTTGTGAAATATTCATGGATATAAAAAAAAACCCCAGCTGATCACCGGCATGTTCTTTGTAGAACATACCAGATCTAAAAAACTTCTGGGATTCTACATTTTGTAGCTCTGTCTCCATGTTCAGAAGAAACAACACAACAGCCTCTTGTATCCAGGCAGCTTCTTTTGCTTGGCAGTAAAGGATCAGAAGGTCACAGGAACCAGAGGTGCAGGATCCCCATTGGGACCTATGCTGCAGGAATGGAGGCTTACAATAGCTTAAATAAAAATGGAGAAGAAAACACAACAAAGGGACTATTGCTCGAGATCTTCCACAAGTGCTATGAGAATCCAGTATGTTTTGATCCTGGGAAAGCCAGCTACTTCTTTCTGCTTTGGGTAGGAACAAGAGAGCTCCACAGAAATTTACCTAGTATGACTTCATGGACATTGCTTTTAGTAATGTCACCTAGTAACTGGTCACAGTTTCCTCCTTCCCAGTAAATATATCAAAGCATTAACACTCACTGTGTCACTGAATTTTTGTGCACTCACGCATACTATTTGCAGAGTAAATGGGGAATATGTAAGTTCTTATCCACACTTTCCATGGAGCAGACTGACAAGAGACAACACATACAATGGAGCTTCATTGTAGAACGAGATCCCTGGGAGAAAGGGAACCACCACACAGCACATCCATGGAGCCGGGGAGAAACCAGGTTCACGCAAACAGCCGGGCTCCTCTGCACCAAGGAAGAGTCCTGAGGGCAGCTTTTAGGCAGTGTCCCCAGTTAGAGGAAGCCATGAATCAGTAAGGAAAAATGCTACCTCCTGTTGCTTGATTCCTGCTCTCTGGGAAGCAAGGTTTTACATCCCTGTAAGATAAACAGGACCACATCAGAACAACATAGGACTCTGTTCTCTACCTGTTTTCTCAACAGTTGTCTGTGGGGCTTCTGGTTGGCAAGCTACTTGGATCAAAGACTGCGAACAAATATTTTCATATCTTCACCCAGCAATGTTATCATTAAAAATAATCAGAAACCACTCCCCACCTTCCTTCCCCACCAGAGAAGGTTTTGCATCATGCCCTTCCTGCACTGAGTCAAAAGGCAGCAGCAATCTCTTCTCTGTACGTTTCCAACAGCTGCTAACACCGTAAGTCAACAAAAGAAGCCTGATACTGGGGCGGGGGGGGGGTGGGGGTGGGAAGAAAGAGAAATAGAGTGAAGCTCCAAGAATATTTTAGGCAATCTGGATGAGAAAGTGGGATGTGAGTTTCACAACACTTCTGACTTTCTCTTCTAATCAGTTCTCGCTGCCATCTTGTTATTTGCTTAGGGCAGGTCTACATGGGGTGAATTAAGTAGTCTGCAGTCATGTCACCAGCCCGGCTACCTCCCTGACCATTCAAATGCGAAATAAAACCAGCCTTGTGAATGAGTGCACTAGAAAGTGTGAGATATTAAACATTTCTTTGGCCCCTCATCCTGCTTGGAAACCGGTCACCCCTGTGGTTAAACAGATTAGGACAGACCTGATGTGGCTGCTGGTAATTCCATTTTGCTCAAGGTGTTTTACGGATATAAACTAAATAATGAGGCAGCCTGTGAAAGGGGAAAATGGAAACCACTGTCACTCTGTTTACCAGTCTATCTCTAACAGAAAGGTGAAGTTTCGTTGTCCGTCTGTCGTCTACAGCATATGGACTTTTGAGAAAAGTCAGTGTTAGGATTGCACTGGGACAGACTCGCAGGGGCTGGTACTCGCCCCCCACTTACCAGTTTCACAGCCAGTGCTCATTTTCTTTTCATGTTTTGAGGGTTGAGTAAGGCACTCAAGATGCTATCATAGTTAGTGATTTATCACCCAGCAACTGGGCAACTTCCATGTACAATCATAGTCTACAACATGTCACAGCAAAATAGCCCTCTTCAAGCATGCCCGTTTTGATGCAGGCAGCCAACATCCATTTGCCTACACACGCCCCATCAAAACCAATTGTACCGGCCATCGTTGTCCTCATCTGCATGTTGAAAATCTTCCCTGAAGATACGAAAGAAACTGTGCTTCGATCTCTTTCACTGAATCACAGAATGACAGATTGTTAAGGGTTGAAGGGACCTCTAGAGATCATCTGGTCAAACCCTCCTGCCAGAGCAGGTCCACCTGGAGCAGGTTGCACAGGATGGCATCCAGGCGGGTTTTGAATATCTCCAGAGAAGGAGACTCTACGTCTCTGGGCAGCTTGTTCCAGGGCTCTGCCACCCTCAAAGTAAAGAAGTTCCTCCTCATGTTCAGATGGAACTTCCTATATTCGATTTTATACCCATAACTGATGCAAATTATCACAAGCCCAATGCTCAGGATCCTGTCTTGTTGCCTGCTCCCCTCTCCCCGCTTGCTCAGGCTACCCCTCACATCAGTGTGTAGCTGTATCACGCTATATGACCTACACAACACATAAAACTTCACCTTTTAGAGGGTCACTTCACTCTGAACTTCTTCTCCAACACGATTAGGCAATGCTATTTGAATATCAGAGAACCACCTGGAACGCAGGGGACGTGCAGGCCTGTATTACTTGTATTAAATTTGTAATGTGATCATCTGTGCTCGGCTGCACCTGCTGAGATACTGGGAAGATATTAATAACTTTGAATTAGGAAGAAAACTGCCCCAATAAAAAAGTGTAGTTGGTATTTTATGTCCTACACCCAGCACAACACTGACAGCAGGAACTGGAAAGGATTGTGGAAAAATGTGTGTGGTAAGAATAGTCTGTATTAGAAATAAATGGTGGAAGAACATTGATTTTATAATGACAGCTGACAAAACAGCAGGCTCAAGCTGGCCACATTATTAGGAAAACAGATAGAATTTTCTAGGGAGACCACACAAACCTCTTGAATATGAAAACACATAACTGTGCAAAAATCAAAAGTGCATTTTAAATGTTCCCCGCATCTAACAGCAGTATTTCCCTGTAATTTGAAGCCTTGTCTGCTTCTTCTATGTAACTAGAAAATCAGAGCTGTTTGACTGCAGTTGAGCTGGTTGCTAAACAACCGATAATTGATCTTCTCTGGGTTTCAGTAACATGTGCTTTAAGCAGTGAGCTTGCTACCTTTCTGTTTGAAATGTCAGGCCTGTATATTATCCAAGGACTTTAAATGGAAAAAAAACCCAACAAGCCCAACTTATGAGAAAAAGTTTAAAAACAGATTTACTGACAAAATGTGTGATTTTTAAACAATGTTTAAAAACCAGAGCAGTGTAAAACTTGACTGATTGCTTCTATGGGCTGAAAATTCCCACTAGGTGCCAACAAGCTGAAGTCCACTCTGTTCAGGATATCAATTCTAGTATTACATTATTTGGTGGTATGATGATACAGGTCCCCTCACTATGTGCCTCATCCAGTCTTTACTTATTGGGCTTTAAGATCTACTTTTAGTTTTAAAAAGCCCTCTTTATTTAAATGCATCTTTTGTATTCGTCCCACTTGCAATAGTCACCATTGACCCAAGCGTTTATTCGATCTGCTCTAGCATGATGCCTACGCCAGAGAATACTGAAGAAGTCCAAATATTTGACATTAGTCTTCTTAAAAATGTTGCAATTAATTTATAATTTAAAGATCTTAAGTCAGTATTGTGCAAAGCCCATCTAATAATACCCCGGTGAAGGAAGGCTGCAGACAGTACTGCCCTAATAAGTGTTGTGGATACCTTCAAGTTATTTTTTGAAAGCTTCAGGCTAATTTCTAGTTTATATAATCTATCAAGGTTTTTATTTTTGCCAAATGGATTTCCCTAAAAGTACCCTGAGCAATATACACAATTAGAACTGAAATCAGCTTCAAGTTTGGTTTAAAGTTTTCCCAGTCACTGGCAAAAATGAAATCATGCTCCACCTGCCAAAACAAACATAATTCAGTTTTCCTCTTTTCCTTTCAACTACTACCAAGCATAACCAGGTTTAAGAGAGATTTGAAATACACAAGCCATAAAACCCATGCCCGTTGTAAGAGTACACAGCACTACTAAGAGTTAGTAGAGGAGAGCAATCAACAGCTCAACAGTATCTTTCATTAATCAAGAGCTGTACACATCTCTACCACAATATTTTGCTCTGTATTGTCAATCTTTTTGCCAAAGCAGTTATTTTTTAAAAGAGGTGTCAAACTACCTCACCTGTGAATGGGAAGAACTGAAACTACTTTCAGTTCTAGTTACATTTAGATGATAACCTCAGTGCCCATCCAGGTCCAGAGGTTTCTGTATTTGCACTCTGAGATCCTCGCAGTCTTCTCCACAGCAGATTCATGTATTCTGAAGCAATCTCGGGGGTGTTATTATCCAAGCCATTTGGGACAGCCTATATCACCTTCTACACTTTACCAAGTGCCTCAGGTCATTGTACAAACCTCATCTCTGACCACCCTCTGTCTCTGGGAAAACTTGCATGTAGTGAGACCTCTTTGTGAAGGCACGCCATCTTGAAGGAGAAAAGAAGTTGTATCTGTGGCTCATACATAAGAAATGTTAACATTTTTGATCCCGCTGGGGTGAAAAAAACCCAGGAAAAAATGAAGGTCCACGTAATGGCTTTGATACTTCTTGGACTTTGAGAACCCCCTGGCAGTGTCAGTCAGAAGTTGTTGCTCCTGTAACGGGCAATGTGGGAGCACAGGCGAGGACTGCTAGAGAGGGTCTCTATTCATCCCCACTGCTCATTCCCGGAGGAAACTGGCTGCTCTTTCTTTGTGCTCTGTTGCAAGATCACGGAGAACCTATATCCATCATTTCCTCTTTAATCTCTATAGGAAGCCTTTTCAGCAGGGAAACATTTAAGGCCGCACAATTAGCAAGTCACCATCCCCTTTTCACCTGAGCTGTATATTTCTGCCAGCAGGTCCTTGCAGTATGCTCGGATTTGTGAGTTTCATTCACAAGTGTTTAACCCCGCAGCCTTAGTGATCTCTCAAAATAGCTACATAATGGAATTTCCTAGACCTTTTTATAATGAAATATATATGTGTGTATATATATAGACATACACACACACACAGAGAAAGGATCTCAAAGTTCAGGCCTTTTGAGTGCCCATGACTTGTTAACAAGGTCAAACAGCATATCCATATTCCAGACTCTGAGACTATCTGACCACTCACGGGCGCACCAAAGCGCTTCAATCACTGGCAGCATTGCACAGGGTGGAAATCCCTTGGAAATCCATTGACTCTTTTTTGCAAAATTAGCAGTTAAGAGCCTGTAAGAAATCCCTCTTCCCCATAGAGGAAATCCTAAGCCCAGATTCTCAAACTGTGGTTCAACAAGATGTTTGTGCAGGGTTATTTGGAGTTTAAGGTGTTCCAGCCACACCACAACACCCAGCCTCCGTTGTGCTGACAGCACTGTTCACAGGCTGCTTTGGAACTGAAGAGCTGATCGAGCTTTGCAAGAGCAAACATTAGAAGCCACAACATTTCCCTCACCCGTATCAAAACACCATTGTCCAAAAAGCAGCAGTACTGGCACCGCTGGAGTGGAAGGGGAAGGGGGAACATGTGACAATGTACGGGCACGAACGAGCATCCAGGTCTGGGAACTACAGTGGATCCCCAAGCCCTGCTCCACTCAGGGTGCCAACAAGGACTCTGCAGCAGGACAAAGTGCAGTTTATATCACCTGGATCAAGTAGGAGATATATTCACATTGCCTGACTGGTCTAAAACGGTCTTAGGCTGCACAGAGTGAGGTCTCAAAGCATTTGGCTACCATCATACTGACGGCAATCATCTCCCCACATGGAGGAAGTTACACAGATATAAAGGTGCCGTGTCCCTTTACAAGAAAAGATCTAAGTTGTATCAGCATAAGAATGCTAATATAACAACTTCAAACTAGTGCTTTGCCCACATAAAATTATTTTGTTTTTAAAAAAAATTACACTTCAAACCAAAATGGGTATCCCAGCAGGAAGAAAATGCACAAAGCCTTTTTGCACAAGCACTAAGGCTTGTTAGCAAGGCGTTCCTCTCCATAAACACTCTAAAGTTCCAGTAGTTCTGCAAAATCTCTCCACATTTTAAGTCAATGCTCACTGTATGGGTGAAACATCCCCAAATACATGTGTGGTCTTTGCAGCTATGCATTTTACTAGCATAGCTCATGCAAAATTAACTGGTTTTGCATACCACATGATTTTCAAAGTCACGATGTAGATAAAGCAGAAGCAGGCATCACTGGAACACTTATTGGTTTGCTTCTCGCTGGGGACGGCTCTGTGCCAAGTATCTGGCGCCTACGTTAGCAAATACTGTGGTGCAACACAAGCAGCTCTGTAAAGCAGAGCAAGAGGTGCTGAGAACCCGAAGTCCTCAACATAAACACTTCACAGGTTTTACTTAAGACAATCTCTGTTTTGATCCTATGGACTGAATGCCTATTAGGGGTCGGAGGGGGTTAGGTAGGCTCCTGGAGTGCCTCTTCTCAGAGGTTTCAGGAAACAGCTTAATTTTCACCTGAAAGGGAATTAAGTTTATGTGCTCTAAGACCGCTTGCTGATATCAACCAAAACAAGGGAAGTGAGGACAATTGGAAGATTTGCTTCAAAAGCACGCTTCTGCGTCTAACTAAAACCCTGCAGGCTAGACACTATCCACAGAATAAGAATGCAAGAAAAATTTTGTAAAGGAAACAGATTCAGCCTTTTTCCCACCCTCTGACTCCTTCACTATCTTACACTAAACACCTACTCAGGTCTATATGTGAGATGGAGGTTCAAACTTTAAACAGAAAGGTAAAATCACCTTAAGGCTGAGACTAAGTCCAGAAAATTTTAGCATGGAAGGGAAAAATAATTTTGAAAAGGCAGCTGAGCTGGGAGCTGCATTTCCTTAAATAGTAACCTGTAAACACCAGCTCTTGCAATAACGTTTCCATTCAGAGATCTTAAAGGGATTTTTTAAAATTCTAATTCCTTTTAATACCTGCAAGAAAAGTAGGTAAGTCCTGGAAAGCCAAAGTGGCGCGAGCAGGTTAGTAGCAGAGGAAGGAGCAGCCTCCGCCGGCGGCTGTGTCAGCCCTGCGCGCGCCCGACAGCCCCGCACAGAGAACATTACTTCTCCCCGTAGGAAACATTCCAGGTTTTGTGCACGTAAACGATCATTGCTTCAAAATCAAGGGGTGATGGACACTGAAAATACCGTTGGAATCCTCATCTTACATGTACTGGGTGTCAGGCCCACGCTGACCCAGAGAGCTGGGGAGGAAAACGGAGATGTGCAGCAACTGCCACCCACAGCAACCAGCCAAATTGTGGCTTCTGCCAAGAGGAAGGAATCAGCAGGGAAAAAACGGTACTACTTTGATGCACTTTTGTTGCACACAAACAAATGCACACAAAATTCAGCTTCACTGAATACCGCAAGGCTCAAACAGCAAGAAAAGAGCTTCCTTGCTCAGTACTTATAGCCACTTTACCCAAGGCAGCACTAGCTCTTTCTTAGATCTCTCATGGCCAAGCTGCATATGCCTTTTTGAGTATAAATGGCTTTTAATGGCCTTCTCTTTCTGCCCCTGTGGCATTTTCTTGCTGATAGTCACTCACACTTCCAAAGCCTTTGTTGCCACGTCCTTCCTCCTCCTCATCCCTGCTACTCTTCCTTTCAACACCCGAGTTATTCCCCTTCGCTCTTCCCAACAGCAAGTCAGGAGGGGCTCACAGGGGACACTGTGTCCTCAGTCGCAGTTTGGGTGGCTGGAGCACGCATCTCCCCTACCAAATAAATGTGGCACTTGCAAAGAAAATTCAGTGCTGACTCGGAGCACACGCCGCAACTCAACAAGGGCACTGAGAAATTTTGGTGCCCTCTGAGAAGTTTCTACTGGTGAGGTGTAAACGTTGAAGGGCCTAACATCCAATTAAGTCGGGTGGACTTTTGCGGACAACAAAAGGTAAATGTATTTGAAAATGCAGAGAGGCATGAGCTAATTAGCACAATACAACCTTTATTACAGCACTAAAAGCCTGGGGGGCTCATTATCACTGTATGAACCTCTTTCTCAGAGGACCCCCCCCTGCTCTGTCTGCAAAAATTCGCTGCTTTGATGTGTTCCCTGAACAAAGAGAAAGTCCCCCATGTCGAGGGCGAAACGCCAGGAGTGACGCTCTGCGGTGATTTAAGGAAGGAAATGAGGAGGCACACTGTGACCCATTGAAGCTGCTGGGGAATCCAGGCGAGGAAATTTGAAATTGCCCTAAGAGGGATTTGGTGAGAAGTGGGGGATTAACACCAAACCCAGGAGGACCTTTAATGGTCACAAATAGCCACGCCTTTCGTTTTATTTGCCTCCCTGTGGCGCTACACCCGGCAGCACCAGGCACCTGGGTCACCAAGCTCACTTGGTGAGCTGCTCCATGGTACGGCCGAGTCTATCGGAAGAGGAGCTCTGTCCTCATCTTCTCATCCCCTGCCGTACGCGCCTGACTCCACAGTGACCCCAACCAACAGGGAAAACACCTTTTTGTGGGATGACTTTTCAGCTAGTTTAGCCGAAAACTAATTGGAGCAGAAGTGACCCAGCTGGCAGCAGCCAGTTAGAGCTTGACCCAGCCATACTGTAAAATCACAGCACTGGGTGGGAAATTTAGCTTTGCCGGCCGTGCCTAAGTAAAACATTCTTCCCGAGCAGCCAGGTGAGGCAGGCAGACCACACTTCATTACAGAGCTGACAGGAGAAAGCCGTAATTGCACGAACACGAGATCTATTACCTGACCGTTGTTGTAAGGTGGATCTAAGGTGTCACGTGGAGCGAGGCAATCCATTAATTTCCCATTCCGCCGGCAGCCCAGGTGCACCAGATCTCGGCAGTGAGCATGGCAGGTGTACTTGCAATCTGAAACACGCGTAGAGACAGACACAAAACAAAAAAAAAGAAATAGAAGAAGTTTTTAGAAATAAAGTTGCTGCTGGCAGAACCTAGGAGTGAGGCACATCCTCATCTGCTATGTGACCTCAGAGAAACTACCACCTCTCGACTGGATCTCCCCATCCACACGTAAAGATAATAATAGTTACATATTACTGGAGATGTAAATTCACTGGAGCGAAGGTGACAGCGCAGCACATCTCTGTGTCACACTGACATGGCTGCCGTGATGCAGTCCGCCAGTCAGATCGGGGCTGCCTCGGTGAGATGTTTTTGCAAAAAATGTGT
Source organism: Chionis minor (assembly GCA_013398295.1). NCBI lineage: Eukaryota > Metazoa > Chordata > Aves > Charadriiformes > Chionidae > Chionis > Chionis minor. Next base: position 923,181 of record VZSF01004659.1, on the reverse strand, counting down.
GCCACATACTAGCTATTAGCTGCTGTAATGTAAGCTAAAGAGGGGCCATTCTCAGAAACAATTTATCATTCTCAGATAAAAACTCCTATGCAAGTACAATCACTATTACGTGGTTTTACATATTTTAAGCTCGGGTTCTCTCAGAATATGCACGTGGATGTCGGAAACAGAATGAGAAGCTTATCTGAAACTGTAATTAACCTGCTAAATCACAAAGTTGCCTTCAGGAACAATTCAGAAATTTCACTTGCTGGCTAGCAAAATCCAATAAAATGGCTATTAGAAACATGAATTCATGGTAACAGAGGCAGATGGCCCCACCAGTAGTAAGAAATCAGATGACTCATATGGCCTCTAAACTCAGATGGAGAATAACTTCAACAGTATTTGCAAAAACAATCTGTATTTGCTCTGAAGCCTTGCTGCGTTTGCTCTTTTTCTATGTAAATTGGGCAGAGTCCATGATACCACCTTTGTCTAGCACTGAATGTTACTTTCTATTTTTAGGTTTTAAATTGTTTATGATTTTGCCAAAGAGCAACCACTTGTACGTCAAGTTTCCATACTGGGGAACATCATGCTGTTTGTTTTAGAACATTTTGGCTAAAACAATTCAGCCATTTCCAAGAATGACTTTTGGAGGAGATGCTTTCATTTTCCCTAACTACTCTTAAATTTTTTTGGGGGTTTTTTGTTACAAAGCTTAACACCTCCCCGATTTATAGCAAGAGCTGAATTCTGGATGGGTTTTTTTTTTGTTCCCTTACCAGCTTCTCAAAAATCTCAGTTTCCCTTAGATTTGATTAGATTCCCACTACAGTTCCTGAAGAATAAATTCTTCAAGGTTCACATTTCCAGTCAATACTCGCACTCTTACTGAGACGAGATTAAGTGTATTTCATTTGGCACAAAGTCTGCCAGTACAAAATCAACCTGTCAAAACTTTTCCAGTACCAGTGACCCAGCAGAGTGAGTCCATCCTGGATCAGATAACTAGGATGTTCCTGATCTTAAACTGGGCTGACTATATCACAATAATATATCTCAAGTCCTGCTCCTCCTGGGACATCAACAAATAGCCTCCAGCTGATTATGGGGCAAGAAGGACCCTGCTGCAGTATAAATCAAAACACCAAAAAAGACTAATTCTCTAAAAGCATCATTTTATTTAATGCAGAATTTGGAAAACATGAAGTAAAATAGGCAGAAGACCACGGAGGGGAAAAAGGATGGTTAAGGCAGCTGTATGGTACCCAATAGAGACGGTATCTGTCCCTGCACCCTTGTGTGATGCTGTCAATTCATGCCAGACCTTCCGCAGTTGCTGCTGAATTTCTATTTCTCCTGGGTGCCATGTTTGAGCTACTTCATCCAATTTGCAGGAAACATGGGAGAACTGTGCTGTTAGCCCAAATGAGGTTTTTCCAGGGCTCTGTTTTATGCTTGTGCAGCTGGGATTATTTTTCAGATGAGTCACATACCTCATAGAGGACTTCTGGAAGCAAAAGGACACCCACGTTTGTGGAGCCCTTGAGGGAAGAGAATAATTTTGTATTTGGGAAGGGACCCCGTAAGACACAGTTGGAAAGCCTCACCCATACCCGACAGGATTAAATACAATTTGGAGCTGCTGTTCATCGGGTGAGGAAGTGGGGCAGCTCCAAGGGAAAACCGAGGTGGGCGCACTTAATTAAAAATGACATTGTAATGCATAAGCAAAAGAAGGTCAAATTAAAGTAATACTTGAATTTCTAATTTTTCTTCATTTCCAAGTTCTGAGCTCTGCAAGTTGTGTTATCATCTCCTCAAGAAAAAATGCTTATGAGGTTGCAGTCTTTGTCTGCCTTTCTATCCTTCCGCTGTAATTCTGAGAGAGTTGACCCATTTCAACCACAAACGGTCTAAAAGCTAATTAAGTTCATGTGACCTTTATGAAAATTATCTCCTGGGTACAGGAAGGAGACCTAAACTAATACCCGCGCTCTGGGCAAGGCAGGCAAAACTCAGCTGTTACACCATGGGCTGGCAATGTCTGGACAACCAGTTACTAAACACATCCCCTCCGTGGTGAGGAGGTTATGGGGAATGGGGCACAAATCTGTAGGAAACCAGGCTTCACTAATTGCCCAACTTTCTATAATTACACAAACACATATACCGAGCATGCACCAATTCTAAAGACGCATTTTCCACAAATAATAGCAGGAAAAAATCTGTTAGCTTAACAGTGCTCTGAAACAGGATTACTAACTAAGTTAGGAAACATTATCTCTCAATGCTATTTTGTTTGTCATTTATATTCATTTTAATTTGTGAGTCCGTAATGTCATTTGTAAGACAAGCCCATAATTTCTGACTGGCTATTATAGGCATAATTGCAAAAAATGTAAAAGCTTCATCTCTGAAACTCTTTCAATCATAAACTAGATTTTAACATACTGATTATAAGTTTAATGAGGAAGACAAGAAAAAAAGGATGATTTTTTTCTAGAACAGTAATACTTAAACCTCTTTTCCTACGTGTTTTAGCTTTAAGCACATTATTTTATTCCATTCATGGCATACAATGTTTCACAAATGTCCAGGTAGCATCAAATTAAAAAACAATACCTTTTTCTGGTAACCCTTTACTGGATCACTCCCAAAATTGCCATGAGTTCAGAAGGTAGCTATTATCCTGGAAAGACAGTTTTGGTCATCAGATTGTGGATTGCCATATTATTTCTGCTTGGAAAGCAATCAGAACCAGCTGTTCTTTCCTGATGTGGTCTCAACTGAATGGTGTCTTCTGAATTCAAAGATCTGGGGGCTTTAACTGGCATTCACTAACAAGTTAGAAGAGCCAACAGGTTTATTTCGCTAATGCTGAGACTCTCCTGTACACTGAGGTTATTTATGCAAGTGACGCATCAATGCACATTGAATATGCATAATTGTCCTGTGTCGTGAGGAAATGCAAAGTATGTATTTATTAAACATACAAATATTATCCTTTAAAAGTTGCATTGTCAGCTACTGAGACATAATGTAACACCTTATTATTTCTTGTTCTTTTGCAACAAGGGCTTGACTGGAGTCATAGAAAAAAATAACTTAGAAAATTTTACAATTACATGAAATCAAGACTACTATCCTGCCTTCAGACTTCAACACATTCATTTCATGTGAATAGTCCCTACCTGATATTTGGGTTTTCTTCACCCAAAACTTGACTTTGCCTGATAGCCCGTAAATAGCTGTTCCCATAACTGATTTGCTCCAGGGCAGCAGAGCAGAAAGCAAGGGAGCGCACAGGCAGGCAACCCAACAGATGCTCCAACATCAGACCCCAGTAACTGGGCATTACTGAATCAGGCAGCGGGAGGCAGAGGCTCAGCAGCAAAGTCTCCCTACCCCGCTGTGGTCTTCCCGGCCTAGGAAATGTGTGTGTTCATTTCTGCGACGACCCAGACAAATTTAACTTCCAAATGGGTAGGCAAAACGTTTGTCGTGCCTGAGCAACTGAAGCACACGGGAAGTTCAAAACCAAATTTGTATTTATGTTTGCATCATTTATCAGCCACAGTACAGCTGGAGAAGTCTTTATTACAAAGCATGAGGAGGGCATACAACTTGCCTGCTACTGTGTGTGTTAGGAAGTTAGCAAGTAAAATCATCTTTACTCGAGAGCTTCTGGCTCGGTTCCTAGCAATCAGAAGAGAGATTATTGCTGTGCTTGCTCTACGGAAAGTATGCCTAAAGCTTCTTGGAAAAATATTCAAAGTATGTAAGGTGCTTAATGCTTTAATTCTTAATCCATTTTCAGCCAGCAGGTCACAAAAGGAAGGAGAATGAAGTTCAGCAATATTTCTCCTGCAAGGCTGAATTGCATTGTATTTCTACATTGATATACATTGATATCATTGTTATACAATGATACACATTGATATCAAAATCTCACATTTTGGTTTGTACTTAATATATGTTGCGTTGTTCTCCTTTTTGCTGGTGCTCAAATGTCTACATTCTAGTTTGATGCTGAAGTTGCTAACAAGGTCTTTTTTAGCAGTTTCACCAGAAGCTGTAATGGAACGAGAAACCTACTTGGATAAACAGCCTTCAGAAAGCAGAGTTTCTCAGGGGTGGAGCTCTGCTGTAACAGTTTTATCTCTATGCAATTCCCTTTATTTCTGATCATTTTTTTATCAGTCTCACAACACCAGTCTAAGATTAAAATAAAGTTCACTATAACCATATTTCCCAATTAGTGAGTCATGGGTGATTTTTAAGGGATCACAGTCATTACAGATGAGACAGACTTTCCGAGCTCCTTATGGCCATCCTATTCCCTGAGGGATCTCTGTGCACATTTTGTGCTCTTTCCCCGTTGCGGAGCTAGGCAAGGCTCAGATCAGGTTGTAGTCCAGCAAAGCCCGCATCTTCCAAACCCCCACAAAGCTGTGCCAATCCACAAGCACCACTTCACCACGTAAGGTCTTCTAATCCACTGTTTCTCTGTAGACTCTGCTTTCAATAGGTACACTGGCCATGAGGCCCTATCTGGGACACACATGCTGCCCGTAGAGAGGATCCTCTGTCATTTTCCCAGGCACAGAAAGAGCATATAAACCGGCTTAACTTGCTCCCCAGGGAAATGCTCCAAGAAGCCTGCTACAAGAACCTCTAAAAAGAGAGTGAAACCATCTTGTTACTGGAGTGGCACTGGGCAGGCTGAATTGGACCAGAAGATGTAACCAGATGTGCCTTCTCTTTCAAGCAGACGAGTACTGTTCGCTGGAAAGCAGGTGCTCCCTTCTCATTCAATTCCTGCTTCCTACAGCTGTTGCAACCCACTTGAAAAAATTAGCGAGCAAGCATGGAGAGAAACAGCAAGGGATGAAGACTTCCAAAGTGCTGGTGCTAAAGCTAGGCTCCCAGATTTATAATCTAAACACCCACGCAGAATTGGAGTCACCATCAGCGGCGGTGACACTCACTGCTTACAGAGCCCTCAAAAGAAGTTTTGGGTGCTCGTTATCTTGGACAAATGATGCCATTATTATGCAAGTGCCATGGTTGGAAAGGCGCAGCCACCGCGTGAAATTTTCTGTCACCTCTTCCTTCCTGCACTGCACAGCATGGGAAGCTTCAAAATCAACCTCAGTTTCCTTTCTCATGCAAATACAGGAACTGCCATGGCTAAGCCACAGTAGGTGAAGTATCCCTATTCATCCTCTCCTTGCAGAGTAATAACAACAGAATATCTGATATACTGCTTTTCAGAAATGTAAGTGATGTTCACTCTTACAGAAGTACTACACCGAACTCCACAGATTATTAACATTCGTAGCATCTTGGTATCAAAAGGATGATAGAGACATAAAGCAGAAGAAAGAGCATAGAAATCCCTGACGTTTTGAACAGGAATGCAAAAGAAGCAAATTAAAGTGGAAGGAGGTCAGCTGATAGAATAGCCTTCATTGTATAAATGCATTTTTTCCTCAGTTTTGCTAAAAGCCTTGTCTTCTGTTTTCACACGGCTGGCAAATATAATTTGGATTACAATATTCCATTAGTAAAAACCAAACAAAAGCCTCTCAAATGCTCATCTATCACTACATCTATAAAATGTTAGTAGTGACAAAACCCTAAAATTGAAGCTAAAAATCAAAGGAATATAATTATAGATAGGTGGCTTATCAAGAAGAATTAAACCATGATCTATTGGTGGCTTTAAAGAACTGCAACTTTGTTAATAATAGTCCATGAAAAATCATCAGATTATATACTGCTTTTTATATTTAATACTGATTTACTGAACAGAATAATTCTGAACTGAAAAACTAAAATGAGACCAGTTATTGACTGTACCAAAACTGTCCTTGATGAAAGAGGATATACTGGGATCAGGAGCAGGTTTTATATTACAATATAAATCGAATGCAGACATGGCACTTTAAAACATGCTCAGTTCAATTGGTTTCTACAAGGAGAAAAAGTTGCACGTCTACATATGACACAAAAGTTACTTCCAAGTTTAAATGTTAAATGACTATTTGGAAATAATGGTATTTCTGCAAATTTGTATCTGAGACTGTTGTTTGACTTCTATCTTTCTGACTTCAGATCAACAGAAATAAGAATTACCCTGGATCATGAGTAGAGAATCAGAATTTCAAGGCTCTTCTTCAGAAGAGCAGGAAATTGTTAAGAAGACACTTGAAGTTTGATTCCCAGCCTGCAGTCCCACCTAGCCAAAAAGGGCAGCTCTGGAAGTTTTTGTGCTTTTGAACCACAGAAAATAATTGATACACATTTATGCTGATTTTTCAAAGATCTCTACACTAGCAGTTGGCGTTTGTTTCTGGCTGCTAATTTTTTCAACCCTACATCCTAGCACTGTGCAACTCCAAACATTCACATACACACCAGATAAAACTGAATCTCTGCCAGGCTCGCAACCCTACCTGTAAGTGCCACAGCCCCACTCAGGGTCAGGAACCCTGGCCTGGGAACTGGATAAACTCCTGTAACAGGCTCTATTAGGAGCTACTCATAGTGACAGAGATAAAATTAACCAGAGTGCCTGTGGCACCAACCTGCAAAATCATGTATTTGCATATATTTGGACCTCAGCGGAAGGCAGATGCTTTAAGTCTAATGGAAGAGTCCAGGAGCCAACCCAAAAGCTCACTAGGTTTTTGTCTGCAGAGCGTCTTACCAAGCTAGCGTTTGGGTACTGCACACACAAAAAAGCTATATTACTCACCAGTTTAAGATTCAGAGTTTTTAGATAACAGTTTATCTATCATCTAGGCAGGAAACCACCTGACTTTTCCACATCCAGAGGACATTACATTTGCAAAGCAGGAGGGAGTGATCAGCCTTTTGGTGAGGAGATAAGAGAAGTCTTTCCACAGTGAATCACTGACCAAGAACTCCAGGGAGGCCGGAAGGAGAAGATGAGGTACAAAAATCAGCAACCTTCACGAGCCTGGGACCGTCTAACATCCCTGCTGCCTGGGAACACAGGGACCACACCTCTGATCACATGCACCAGATAGCAAATAATTGGTTAATAAATAAATTCAGCTTCCCAACTGCAAAACAGGATGGAATGACAGGCATCTTAGATTAAATAGCCTAACCCAGATTTTTTTCAGTTTCTGTCGCTGGTACCTTTATAAATCTCTACAATCCTGTAGTCTATTTTGGAGCTTTTAATTACTTATTTTTGCACGAGCTTATCTTAACCTGGTTTGTACTAGAGGGTTTGCTAGATAACTGGTAACCACCAAGACACATGCGTTCTGTGGACATGGGGGATAGTGAGACAGGCTCCCCAGGAGTGACACGCCAGCGCAGCCCGCCAGCCCACCCGGAGCAGAAGGAGACATTGCCATCTAGCTGCCCGCTGAAGAACTGGGCTGTAGGGCTTTGCATGGATGAAGCATCTTCGAGAGACCCCTGTTAGCCAGGTAAGCCTGCTGGTAGCCACCACAGAGAAGGTCCCAGACCGCTGAGGGAGGACTGTCCACTCTTCATGCCAGCAACTGGAAAAGCCATGCATGAAGAAGGGTTAATGCCTGTCTTCAGCTACTAAAATCTACAACGGCTCTCAGATACTTAAATGTCTCTGAGCACCTGGCCCTAAGTGATGTAGGAACATAAATCCCATTGATTTACTCTGGAGATATTAAAGAATTAAAGTCAATTTAATCTGTTCGTAAAGGTCATTTGTATTTTTATCAACGTGACAACAGTCTCAGGTCTTCTCCCTCCTCCCAGTGCTTGCCAACAGGCTCCAGCTAAGACTTGTCACAGGAGACTCTTGCACAAACCTGGGATCCTCTACACCCATCCTACAAACAGGCCGATGCTCCTGAAAACTCCTACACGTCTTTTGGGCAGATAACGCTCTGCGTGCAGTGTTGTTTACAGGCACCACTCCCGCAGAAATAGAACACCCAGCATTTGCCAGACCACCCTGAAATAACCACAAAATCTGTTTGCAAACAAGGCTGAAAACGATTACTTTGTTCAGTCAAGGTAAGGGTTAAAACATAGATTTGCAATAGCGCAAACACTTTAAAAAGAAAAGCACAAGACAAGAAAATACAAGTTTAGGTTATATTTACTTCTCACAATCTCCTTTATCTGCTTCAGCATCACAGCTCACTGGGGAGCCGGGCCACGTCCCCTCCTGAGGCTACCCCAGGGCTTTTGGGGGCTCTTAGATCCACCTGTTTCTGGGAGAGACACTGCGGGGTACAGGGCTGAGCTCTTCTTCCCCAGCCTGAAATGCCTCTTCCCTGTAAGGGCTCCCCTGGACTTAACTGGACGCAGGAACACCACACAGTAATGCCGGCATCTGAAGGAGAGGAGATATCTCATGTCTCCTTCCTCCTTAGGTCCTCTTGATGCACACACATCCATGGCATTCTTTAGTTAGTTTAACTTCCAGGCTACACTTTAAGCTGACTCTGCTTGTACAGCCTTCCCAAAAAATGGTCTGAATTGCAATGCATATGCTGAGAAACAAGCTCCTTGCGCTGGTAACAAGCCTTCTGCCCTGAGCTTTGAGACCAAACATGAAATGATTCGTGTCATTGGGATTCATGTCATGCGACCGGGAAAGGCGGGGTTTTCAACCAAGCAAGCTTCTCCTCCTCATGCTCCTGGCTAGTTTTCTGAGGTCCCCTTCTAGGGACAGTCACACTCCACCGATAACCTTAAGATTTAGTATATTTTTTACACACCCTGTAGCACTGTAATTCCTACTGTCTTCCAAAGCTCCACATATGAAAACAGTGAGACCTGGTAAGACTCAACCTGTTAATAAATGCAAAGACTAGAAAATCATATCCATGCTTTGTGGCAAACGTGACAGGAATGACTAAGCGCTCAGGTCTTGCTCGAACCTTTCCAGAGATGTGATCCCAGAGACATAACTGCTTGCTCCAGCCAGCAGCCAGAGCCTACAGCTCCTGCTTCTCCCCGTCAGAGAGGGGTGGGGAGGCCGAACTCCTCTGGGCAGAAACTTCAAACAGGGGATTAGAGACAAACCTCAGCAGATACCTTGATGTATCACCTTGTCTGTCCTCTCACGACAGACTTTAGAGATTGCTTTTGTACTGCTGCCACAGCGAACCACGTACCCATCACATCCAAGCTCATGGGAGAAAACGCAGCGAAAGTCTGATGGACATGGAAAGTGACAGGCTTTACTGACCACGTGTGGCAATGACAAAACCAAGGCATCACAAAGCAACTCTATTTGTTCTTCCATTGCAGAACAAAGGGATTATGTTTCTGGAACAGAAAACAAACCTCAATCTCCGTTTCCGATGTTGACAAACTGCAGTGAAGTTATGCCATAAAAAGAAAAAAGTGCCCTGTAGGTAAAATCCTAGATTTGACCTGCACCTTACAGTAAGTTCTTTACATTTGATTTCCCATAGAACCAGTAATTCTTCTTTTTATGCTTTTTGGTGTAAAAACACGGTAGTTGTTGGGTACCTCTACGAATCTCTGAGCGGCACAGGGTCAGAGCACGGGTTTGAGCTCCTGGCTGGCGGCCGGCTCGCAGCCCTGCGCTGTGCCACACGTGGCCCCAGGCTAGAAGCAGGCAGAGGGACGACACCAGTGGCTGCCCAGTCTGCACCGGCTGCTTCTCTTCACTTTTTCCCACCTCCTCCATAAGGCCAAGCAGCCAGGGAGGAGCTCTGGCATTGCACAGAGCTACACTTGGAGCAGTGACGTGGCAGCAGCGTGGCTAAGATGGTAAAATATGAGCTACAGCCCTTTTCCTCTAACAAATCTGCCCACTGGCATTTGGACCCTAACTACCAACCTAACCCACTGGGCCCAGAACATTCTACCAGTCGCTTAAAAGCAGCCCAGGTAGTCTTTAAATTAAATTAAGTTTTCATATGGAAACCACAAAATGCAACAGCCCAGAGCATGTGCTGAATTCCCAAGCTCCGAGGGAAGAGAGCCTGAACGAGGACAGGAATGCAGGTGCACGAGCTCCTCATCAGTGGTTTTCCCTTTGTGGCAGCTTCAGAAAATGCATTTGAAATCCACCTTTGACAGAAGTAAAGGCATCAGATTTTACATTCAGTAAATACCTGGCTCAGGACCACATGGCTGCATACAATTCTGCATGGCAAATGTGATAGAAAGTAAAGAAAAATTTGTTTGAAAAGTCAAAAATTGGTCCAAAGTATTTACGCAGTTCCACTGCGTGTCATGCTGGTATTTTGGGACTTCCACTTGCTCTGACTGTTAGCCTCTTTCTGACATTAAAAAGCTAAACAAATGGGGAGAAAAAATCTTCCACATTAAAAACAAGAGTGATCTCTCTCTTCAGTATACAAACCGAATAAAAACACCGCTTTTTGAAAGCATTTACTCTAGTGCCCTCTATTGCTGAACCCCCAAAACAGCCGGCACAAAGTTGATAAAAATCAGCACTTTCTTTTGGTTTTCCTTTACAAGAAACCTGACCAAAAAGTAAGAACTGGAAAGAAATGTATAGTTTAGGTCTAGCTGCCTGCACTGCCAAGGAGCTGTGAGTTCTGACCAGACCCAATTTAATAAACTCCCTCTTCTTGCTGGAATTAATACTGGACAAGAGGTACTAGTTTCAGTTCACGGGGGGATGGATTATAGAAAAGTGGTCCTGAGAGCTCAGAAGAGACCTGATTTACCCGGCCACAACATTGGGAGTTCATTCTGAATCACTGCTGAAGGATCAACGACCACTCCATTAGGGGAGATAAAACCAGCAATCGCATCCTCACAGGACAGAAGCCAGACCTTTACCTGACAGATCACATGAAATTTAAAAACTTGAACTTTCTGCCAAACGAAACCTGCAGTCTGTTATGTTTAAATGTGAGATGAGAAAAAACTTGAAACAAACCCATCAGCTTAAATAAAGCTTAATACAAAAATAGTTGTGCTTGTGCAGAGCATTCTGTACTGATCATCTTTAACACTGAGTACTGCTCAATTCTGAGGATGCTTTTGCGTGCCGCATCCAAGCTCGGTCTATGTTTATGTATCAGGCTCTAATGTTACATTATCTCATTAAACGAGGTAATTCCACGCTACTCATTTATTAATGTTCCTCTTCATAAATGACCAACCCACAGTGTTCATTTCAGATGTTATAGGTCATCATTCCCACCCTAATAGTGAAGGAGATATATTGGGAAGGTCGTAGTTTAATATATATTAATTTTAATTATATATATTTTCTTCATCTTGTCTTCCTGTGAGCTCCCAGGGCAGCAAAGAGACACAGTGGAGAGAAACAGCATGTTCCAACAGCTATTGTTTGACATTGGCAAAGGAAGGAAAAAATGTGGCAGCAGAAAAAAGGCAAGTAAAATTCAATCTTTCAAAATACTTCAGAGGAACAAGCCCACAATAGGCATAGTACTAGCAATTCCTGGTGACACTGACATCTCTCATGTATTGTGGACGTTCACTTTGGCAATCCTGATCCAAGTAGCAACTGGGCCTGTGAGATTAAGTTTAGTCTCTGAACAGATTTTTTTTCTTACATTTATTACAGGCTTACAAAAATCTTACTAACTCTCCGGGTACAAATCAGGATTTTCCTTTGGAAGGGAGGCAGAATAGACAAAGAGATTTGTCTTGTCTCATTTAAGACTGGTAGAGACAAGGAAAAAGGAATTTAGTGGGATGCCACATTTGTCTCATCTAATTATCTGAGAAATGGAATAAAACAACACATGATGTAATTTGCAAAAGCCACATGACTGGTAAGAGCTGTGAATGATAACCACTATAGAGAAAAACATGCCATGGATTATCTGAACACCAACAGAATGCATCTCCCTTGGAAAAATACAGATTCACAAATAACAGAAAAACTAAGTAGTTATTTAATGGGTGGAGAACTACACAGAAATCAACAATAGCGAGAGAGACTTTCATATTCCCTCGTCTTTATCAGTACTGCGCTTGAAAAGCACAAGAACAGATGGATTGGGTGAGACCAAAGTAGCCCATTTTGGGAAGAGCCTGCCAGCAGATGCTTAGGGAACACATGTGAGGGAAAAAAAAAAAAAAAGTAGTGAATTTTGAATGATATTTCCCCCTTATGCCTTTCTACTATCTGTCAATCTGCAACTTAAACAAGTGAGCCAGAGGCTGTACCTGCATCTTTTTATTTAATGCTCCTTGATGGCTCTTTCCTCCATGAATTTATCTAATCCCTTCTTGAACACATTTATACTCCTAGTCTCCTAAACATCCTGAGTCAGTCAGTTCCACAACTCAATTACATGCATATGTTATGTATGTATGTGAAAGAGGAGTTTGGTTTAAGCCTCTTGTTTGGCCATTTCACGGCTTGGTCCTGACTTTTATGCTATGAAAAATGGGAAATAACTATGCTGTTTTCAATTCTCCACACTGCTCTTATTAGTACAGAAGCATATTCTCCTGCAGCTGCTTCTTACCAAGTGGAAAAGCCCTGGTCTGCAGGAGTTTACTAATTTCTTTCTTTCTTTCTTTCTTTCTTTCTTTCTTTCTTTCTTTCTTTCTTTCTTTCTTTCTTTCTTTCCTTCTTTCTTTCTTTCCTTCTTTCTTTCCTTCTTTCTTTCTTTCCTTCTTTCTTTCCTTCCTTCTTTCTTTCCTTCCTTCCTTCCTTCCTTCTTTCTTTCCTTCCTTCCTTCCTTCCTTCCTTCTCTTTCTTTCCTAATGCTTCCATATATTCAGCTCCTTGTTAGCATGAAGATTGAGAAGAGTCTCTTCAGAAAACTGTCCCCATGATTCATTCTGTTTTCCAGGTGATAAAAGCTAAATTAGAAGCCACTGCTCTGTATGTGCAGTCAGCATTTTCCCCATGTGGTTTAGTTTGTATTTACCAACACTGAATTATGTTTTACCGACCAGTTACTCAATATGATGTGTTTCTCCTACAGCCTTCTACAATTAACTTTAAACTACCCCAATGATCTATTAACACTGACATCCCATACCCATCTTCTTTTTCATTTTGTTAATAACTGTCTTCTATTTACAGATCCTGGCATAGCCTCCTCTAGAACTAGGTAAGTGTGTTTTTATGCAAATCATACAAGAAAAATCAAGTAAATACATACCTAAAATTCTAAGAGATAGAAAAGCCACATATTGAGATGTTTTTGAAAAGGAGACTAGAAATTAAAATCACACTTTCACAACACAAAGCATCTTTAAATGGCACACTGCCATTAATAATCTGTGTATTCTTAAATGAACATTGGACACAAGCTATTAAGTGATGATTAAGAACATTCAAACAAAATGGGATGAAATGTTCTAACTAAATGAACAAATATGAACTGAAAGGACTTCCCCCAGTCCTAATGCAGGCAGAAAATCCATGTATGTGGTCTGATGGTAAAAGGCCACTGTCTTCTACCTGTTTCCAATCTGCTGCAGTAACCTACTCATCTCCAGCACTATATAAATCATAGCCATGAACTAGATGTTCAGGAAATAAACAGATACGGCTGTCTGAAAGAGTTGGATCAGAAGACTTGGTTACCCACCCTAGCAGGTCCCAGCGAGATGCGACCTTGGGTTGCTGGATCCACACTCCAGAACGGCCACCTGCAGTCATAAGCTCCCCTTGTTTGCCACCACGTTAAGTTTCAACACAACTGATTTACATCCAAGCTTGCTTCCACTGAGACAATATGCTTCTGCTCCCTCTCCCAAACACAGCTAATCAATCCTTCAAATGATACTCCCTTGGAGGCAACCATCTTGTCCACCCATGTGAGCTTGAACACTCCAGAGCCACAGTTCCCAAATGCTCCTACACTCCATTTATCCCATGCTGGGCTAAAACTCTCTCCATCATTCCCAGACAGAGATGGATGCTGTCCTTCTGAATCCCCCTCTGCAAGCCCTCACTTGGCCGGACGTCTCCATCACGCCGCAGAGCATTGCTCCTACGCACAGCACAGCTGATGTGCAGAAGAGAACCGGTGCTGCAGTGAACTTTGGAGATGGCCAGGTGGACTTTTTTTACTAAAACCACAGTGGACCTATAAGTCCTCACTGGACAGTTGCAGGTATCCGTGCAGGAGACACGGACCTGACTATGGGGACTGTGGAGGTGTGATAGGCCACTGGCCTGAGGGAGCAGGGGAAGCAGTGGCTTCCACCAACTGGGTTTTTACAAGAACAGAGAAATACAGTGACATTATCTGTTCATCAATTGCCCAGCTACACAGTCTCAAAAAGGCTAGGCATGCTACCTCTACATAATACCCAAACTATTCCTAGAATAGCCCAATTAAAGAGGTCACGTAAGGACACAGACACTTACAGCATAAGCCATCATATGTTAGCTGACCAAATACGAAAATAAGAAAAGAATTCACAAATATTTTAAACTAAGACATTCTAAATTGACATATCATAAACTTTCATAAATAGATTAAACTAAATCATATCTAAATTGACTAAAATTATGTTCTCCCTTCCCATATGTGTTACAGATCTATTTTGTCAGCTGGATATATTTTGGAGAGAGAGTTCAAAGGTTGACTTTTCTCTTTGTCTGATCAGTTAAACCTTTATAAGTAAATTCTTTTCGGAGGTAGCAAGCTTAAGGGATGTCACCATACCTCTGTGCAGGTTTCCATTTATTTTGCTAAACACATATTCTTACATAGATGTGATTTTATAGTGAACGCTTGACCATTCTGACCAAAAACCCTTCAAAATCAGTAAGAATACTCTAGTGACTATAATGTTAGAGAAGGACTAAAGCGGTAACCCACTGGTGCAGAAAAGTCGCAAAACCCACCCAATAAACAGCAAACGGTAAAAACCAAGCTCAGGCTGTGTGAAACACAGTTAGTTTAAGAGTCTGTCAATAAATTCTCACTTTCTGCCCTCTGAAAGAGCTCTCAACGTACCTAGTTGGACCGTAGCTCAAACTGATGAGAACCCTCCCCAACCGAGAGCTGAGAACAAAGCTCTTCATGAGCAGTAGGATTTGGCAAGAAACATGACTGCACAAAATCACCCCAGACAGACTCCATTTACTGGATTTATTTATTATACTGGCTTCAGAGCACGCAGAGTTTGCCACTGGGGCAGCTTCATCAAAGTAAAAAAAAAAATGACAGCAAGCATTATACTTTTCATGTTTTCCACAGGATATTACAGGATGCTTTTCTGAACAGGTCTAAAATCCCTTTCTCCTGTATAAGCCTGAAAAATGTCATAAAGGTTTAAATCAATGCAGACCATAAGATCATCTCTGCCAAGGGTAAGCATTAGTTGCTTTGGAAGAAGCTGCAAGAAACAATAACAGTTGTAGGATCTGAGACACAAAATTATCTCAAACGCATCCCTAATTGTTAAAAATTAGCTTACACCCCAAAGCAAGAAGATTTACATCTCTTTCAAAGCTTTTCTTGTAGCTTCAGTTGTCATAATATTGAATATCCTTATTCTTCCAGACCCTCTTTAAATCTTGTTACATTCCTGACCTCAGCAGCATCCTCTGGTAATGAGTTCTACAATTTAATTAAATACTGAATAAAAAATTTTTTAAAAATAATTCCTTTTATCTGCTTTACATTTGTCACCCCTCACCTTATTCGTCTGCTGTAAGACAAAGAAAATAGGAGCCACTTGTCTATTCTGATTTTTTTGATCATTGCTTTCTATAGTCTTATCATGGCCCTCACGATATTTTTTTCTAACTCCTTTGTTTCAATACCCCTTCCTGTACGTATGTACTTTATGATAAAACTTCTAGTCACATGATGTGTCAACACAAATTCTGTGAAGATGTTGTAGGAAAAAACCCAAATATATTTCCAAGAAAAAAAAAGCTCTAGAACCCTAAATACGACATCCCTCAGTTTAAGTGTCTTATAAAATGTTATGTGCCGTTGATTAAACTCAATGTACTTAAAACATTATCAGCTACATTTAGTATATTCTGAACCATGTCTAAGATATTTTTTTAGTCCTTCAGTAAGTAATTTAATCCAAACCAGTTACTGAACAGCACCCTCGAATTTTCTTCCTTCTTTTATAGCTTAAAAAGAAGCATGTTAGCTGTAGGCAACAGTCCATGGCCAACAATCCCAAAGTATCCATCCAATGACAGGCTGGAAAACTAAGGATTTTTAGGAACAGTAACCTAATTATGCTTTGATAGCGCTTTCTAAAATTGCATCAAATGCAACTTTCTGAACACAGTGACCTAAAACAGCACTAAACTCATTGCCATACTTAAAAACCAATTTTGTGCTTCGGCAGATTTTGTTTCAGAGCGGACAAGGCATCCTGAGACACGGAGTGACAGAAGAAGAACGAAAGCAACAAGTCTGAGGGTCGTACGCAGAGGCACAGCGCCCGCCTCTTGGTTCAAATGATGTACGATATGGCACAAAATCTATGATAAAGCACATTAGAGAATGTAATCTCCGCTCTTCCTAGCACATCCAAATCATGAAGCTTCCTCTTTTGTTGTTGTTGTTGTTAAAACATCGATTTATTTGTTAAAGCACAAGTGGCTAAAAACTATCAGTAAGTAATATTGAAAGCTTTAATTAATAGCTGGGTTATTCATCTGCAGAACAAGCCCAGCGATGCAGAATTGTTCTGCTGGCTCATCCTGGCTGTCCCGACCAAAAAAGCCTGTTAGTGCCAATACTGGAGCAAAACCTGGCAGAAGGACAGAAGCAGAGCTAAAGAAGTTGAAGACCCTGGTATGCTGGAGGGAAGGGTAAATCTCTGTGTACCAAGGAAACTAGATGGTCAGTACTGTTCAGACTAGGTTTATGTGTTGGAGAACTCTCTCAGAAGGGCAGAAAGGCAACTTGGTGAAGAGTTACCAAAACGCGGTGTTTTGGAGTTAAGGAAGCGTGTGAGGAATTCGATAATTACTCAAGAACCCAAGGAAAATTCTGGCCACTCAAGAAAAAGGCAGAAACGTTCATGGACTTCAGTGCAGCTAAAGTGTCGTACCACTTGCTGTCTTTGTAAAGACAAAACAGGAATTGTCTGAGCAAACAAGACCAGCATCCCCTCCCCTGTGAGAGGAGCACCAGCGCTTCAGCTTCCAGTTTACTACAGACGTCCTCGATGAGATTGGCTTCTGTAAAGTTATGAGAAGGTTGAGTTGAATTTTTACACTGAGCTTTTTTCTGCTTGGACGCAACCTTGTGCCAAAACGTCACATTTCCAACTAAACCACAATTTTGTGATAATCATCTCATTGCACGGGTAGAAAAGGACACATAGGACACTTCTGACAGTATTCACAAATTCAGTTCAAAAAATATGCCAATACATACATTAAAATGAGGGTAGAAAGGCAAATCTTCAAACCACTAGATGCAGAAGGAGATGGGAGAAAAACCACAAAAAAATACTATTTTTAAAGGACTCAAAGTTCACAGTGTTTCTTGTTACAAGTCACGGAGGCAATTATTCTTTCATAGTACTGAGGGAAAAGATAACTGGCATGTAAATGTTTTCACACGTGTGTAACTCCGCTAGCAATTAAAGCCCTCAATAACATTTATTGAGACTTTTTACCCTACTTTTAAAGCCAGATCATTCATTTAGAAGTGACCTGATGTGTTATGAGGACTCAAGGTAATCTGATGTACTAGGAGGACTTCAGATTACCAATATTCAAACAGAGGTTAATTAAAGCTCTATTTTAAGTCAAGGAAAGTTTTGCCACAGAATTCAGTGAGCGGGGTTTTTCCTCTAGGTGTTTGAAACCTGTGGAATCCTTCACAGGGGAAGAAATCACATGTCATTTGGACAGGCAGCCCAAGGTTTCTGTGACAGATTTCAGGTGGTCCAACTTGTCCTTCCCCTCTCAGCTTCACAAACCTGTTGTCTGAAGTACAACACTAAATTGTTCAGCCGCAGAACTGACCCAAATCCCACGCCATCCCATACAAATGGAAATTTGGTATTAATGTTATAATACTTGCAGAATTGACAAGTTCACCACTTCAGTCAAAACAGTTCTCATCAAAAGAAAGCTGGTCTTGTAAAATTATTCCTTTAGGAACAACAAAATGAACTCAGCTTCCTGAGCTATGGCACTGCACGTTCCTCCAACCCCCCTGAGACTATACCTCAGCCCCAGCTTTAACAGACCGCTCTAGAGGGACACAACAGCCTTTGGGCTTTCAGGGTGTTCATGAGAATGTTAATTTACCAGATGCAAATTCTCCTCCACCAGGACTGGACGAGGATCAGAGCACTGAGTTCTCGTTAGGAGCAATGCCTTTTACTGACTGGGGAGCCGAGCGGTGCTGCATTTCAGCCCATAACATGGAAATGAAGGGCAGTGCATCACTGCTGAACACAAGCCCTCTCTAAGCTGCTCATCGCTTTGTGTCAACACTGGTACAATGAATTAAGTTCTTCCATCAATTCTGTTTTCACACGGCCTTCTAGATAATAAACCAATTAAGGCAAATCCGAATAATTTTCTGGCAGGTATTCAAGTCGTATTAGAGCTCCTATATACATACCTAAGGGAGAAACAAGGTCTACAAAAACAAGACATCAGATATCACTGACATGAATATTAAGATGAATAAATTATACAGCTGCAAGGGAATTTTTCATCTGAGCAAGCCTAATGAACCTTCTATTGCATTTCCAAAATCTTTTTACAGTTTTGCCTAATGAGCCTCGGAGAATGGAAAAATGCAAACAATGCTGGCCTGGAAAAGTTAACCAGCTGAATGGAAATAAATTATTTTTCCCTTTGAATTTCTTTTTAGCAGGAAAAAAATGCCTTAAGGAACATAGCAGCAGACTTACCAGCGGACTTCCAGAGAAGTTTTACTGTCCTCCTCCTTGAACTGCTCAACAATTTAGGAAACCAGTAAAAAAACTGGGCTATCCTCCTGATGGTTTTGCTCAAGTTGTTTCTTATTGCCATGGCTGAAAGGGTTCCGCAGCTACACCAGGAACAAGAGCCACATGTATCCCGGCGGAGAGAGGAGAGGAAAGCCCGTGAATACCCGCAGAGAGTGCGCTCGCTCTGAGCTCGGCGTCAGCCAGCGCGTCTCAGGACCACCTGTTAGTCCTAAATCCCCTCCCTCTCCGTCACTCCGCTCCGAGCCCTCCAGACCTCCCTCTTCATTACAAGAAGCAGCTATATTAATAGCCGCTTTGGCTAAAGAAAGACCAACGCTTCAGAGTCCTAACCTGGTACTGTGTTTCCAGGGATGTTAAAACAAGGCATGTTTTCCACAGGAAGGTTTCGAAGGGCTCATTTTTTCATCTCTAGCTACCTTTTCTAAGCTGTAAACAAATACACTCCAAAACTCATCGGGAAAAATTCCCCTTTCAAAAGCCCTTGATTTAAATCAACGGGGTTTTCTCTAGAGAGTGTTTCCCAAAGACCTGCTTACGACGGTTCTTAGCAGTGAACTGAACAGAGATTTCTGGTTTTAATAGGGTGTTAAAAATGCAACTTTTACTCTTGATGGATTTTAAGGCAAGTATGAGTCAAATCATTCACTGACACAGCTTACTTAAGAATCGCGCATCTATCAACATATTGCTACAAAAGAAATGAACAATATCTCAGTACTTAGGCGACACATGCTTCAAGCACGTTACATATTAAATTGTAAATCCAGAGATGCTATGAACTAAAATATGCTCTCCCAAACATCAATCATGAACTCTAGCATACACCGTTTAACAGAAAGATTGGTTAACCATTTCCTAAGCTTAGTATTATTTCCTCGACTACAAGTTTCTCTTCAGCTTCTCACATTTTATTTGATTTTTTTTTCTTCTACTAGATCTGGATGGTAGGAAACACTGAAAACCAAAACTAATGTCATTATGAAACAAAGATCCTTTTATATCAACCTTTAAACTACAGAAAGTAAGGGCTTTGTTACACCAGCTACGTTCACAGCATGCAGTTAATAACTCTTCTAGAATTCACACTGTATTTTTCTACGCTAAAATATGTGAAATATTTAACCCCATTTTATACATCCAACATTTTTAACATACTGCTACTTCTTGGGACCAAGCTAGAAAGGTTGCATTTCCTCTGGTCAATGTCTCTGAAAACAAACAAACATTTCCATTTATACTGTATCTGCCACAATCCTTCAGCCAGTGTCAATGAAAGAGCAGAAGGCAGGACTCAGGCCGCCAGATTTGTCTCTTGTTCGAGCTCCACCCCGTCATACCAGTAGGAATTTAGTAGCAAAGTGACAGTTTTAGCACAAGTAGGAAGTCTGCTACCCAATTCAGCACATGCAGGGAGTGGAGTTAAAGGCCCAACAGCTAACGTGCTTCTTTCAGGAAATAGCACAGGTGTGAATGTTTAAGAGAATCTGCCAAATACCGAATCAAACAATAACTTTTTTTTTTTCCCCCTGAAATTTATACATATAAAAATTCAATGAAAAGCGAAGTGGCATAAAAAAAACCCCATCCTATTTCAGACCATAAGAGAATATATGTTAAGACAACTAGTTTTATAATTTTATAAAGAATCCATATAGATATATATAATCTTTAGCAGGATATGAAGGGCACAGGAATATGTTTTTCAGCTAAACAGAGGATGCTGACACAGTGTTTTTGTTACACTGGTATTTTATGAGGCTTAAAAAAACATTCAGTATAACACACCAGAATATAACACTATAAAGGGGTAAACTGACTTTGCTAATGGGAATAATGAGCCTGTGCAGGTTTACAGCTTACAGTGTTTAGTGCCTTACTGGAACAAAAAGTAGGCAAGAGCATAAAATGTTGCATATTACTTTAAGGCAATCAGAGCCCATTCTATGCAAAGA
Source organism: Chionis minor (assembly GCA_013398295.1). Taxonomy (NCBI): domain Eukaryota; kingdom Metazoa; phylum Chordata; class Aves; order Charadriiformes; family Chionidae; genus Chionis; species Chionis minor. The sequence continues at coordinate 902,338 of VZSF01004659.1, read as the reverse complement.
AAGTCAGTTGGATGAATCTGACAATTACGCCATGCAACAAACCAGCTAACACAGACAAGAACGTGGACCCGAATTCAAGCTGAACTGAAGAGCAGTGGTAGTCAGCCTTGCCATGATTTCACGACTCCTCCATCCATCGCTTGGCACTTCCAGGCTCTAGTTAGGCCAAAACGTAGAGTTAATGGAGGACAGCCGGCCCCAGGCAGCTTGCGGATGAGGGGTCTGCGGTGACAACAGGGACTCCTCCCAGCCTGAGCTGTTGGCTTTAGAGCAGGAGCCAGCACGCTCCGTACGGCACGGCTGAGCTGTCAGCCTCCATCAGCCGGGCTGGGGAGAGGTCACAGCGCCCTAAGACTGCTCCCACCGCCCACATTACACTGAAGTGCTACTAAAGTTAAGAATTCACTATATTAAAAAGGTGCCACACGGGGCTACACATGTGCCTTTCAATCTACCCCGACCAACTGACAGCACACGGAGCAGCTTTCCAAGGAGGACAGAAGGACCTGAAACGTGAGCAGGGTCAAGGCTCTTGATCCCTGCCTCCCTTCAAGGAAAAAAAAAAAAAAAACCGCCGTGTAAGACTTTTTTCTTGGAGCAGATTTCAACCCCCAGGTCATCCTCTGCTCATCTAGGCAGCACGCTGGAGGAGGGGAGGAAATGACTGCAGCCCGTGCTGCCGTCCCACCTGCCTGGGAAGGTTGGTGAGCAGCTGTCCCCGCTGCTCTGCGGGCAGCCTCCCACCTCCCATCTCCCTGCACGCCGCAAAGGTCAGGTCTCAGCCGGCCCCCGGAACGGGCAGGAACGCCACCGCGCGCAGACTCCACCCGTGTGCTGCCCATCCCACGTGTTCTCCATCCACGGGCTGGGAAACGCGGCCAGTCGCCACCTTGGCAGGAGAGCTGGGCACCATCCACCGCTCCCAGCACCCGCCCCGCAACCAAAGGGGTTTCCAAACGGAAACCTGCGCACGCCAGTCGGGAAGAAAAAGGGTGTTCGTGAACAGCCAGCAGCTTGGATGCGTCGTTGTCCACCCCGACCTACAGAGCGAGGCAGAGCAGCTCTCAACAGAGCTGCACAACGACCCAGCAGCCGCCTTCCCGAAGCCATCCCATGCCGGCTGCCAGAGCTGAGAAAACTGGAAAAAAACCAAACAAACCCTTGCTGTTACATAAAATACTCTTAACCGATGAACTGTAAACAGCCAGTGGTGTCTGACTGGGAACATTCTCCTGGAGTTTGCCGAGTTTATCCCGTTTTAAAGTGAATTCTTTGCTGATAAGCATTTTTTAGAGCTACACAGCCGTGCTGAGATGCCGTAAAAATGAAGCCTGACAATGAGGAGAAGCACGGGGAGTGGTACCAGCTGAGGCAGGGGCAAATGCAGCATTTTCTCTGCTCAGGGGCAGGAAAGCAGTGAGGAGTTACTGCCATTTCCAGTCCTGCCAGCTCTTAGGTAGCAAATGACTGGGATGAGCAAAGGATTTCATGGCCTTGACTTACCTGAAACTTCTCCGGGCAGTCTGGTTGCAGGAACAAAGATCCCCGCGCGTCCACTCGCAGTGGGAATTGTGTGGGGGAAGGGCTAAACATATTAAGGAATATCTGCTTGCCTGCATTAACAAATGCCCCTATTAGCTGGGCTCGAAATGAGTTTCTGCTTTCTTTGTGGGACGATAATGTACTTGGAAAACGAGGTGGTGTCTTTCCAACCTGTCTCAGCGTGGGTATGTGACACTATGCTCTACGCCACACTGACCAGTGTGGAGAGGTATTCACAAGCCAGTCTTCACATGGATATTTCCCATAGTGATGTAGCTTGAACTTCCAGAGAAGGAGGAAGAGGCTTCCAGACCTCTGTGGACTGTGTCACTTGGCTTTTTTCCTGACAGAGATCTGAAACGGACTAAAAGATTTTAACAATCCAGAACAGGGTTATGCAGAGAAACACTGTATCTATGCACTGGATAGAACTGAATGTGTGAAACATACTTATCTAGAAATTAGAAAAAAAGCTGTGACCTTCCTGAAATCCTGTTCAGCCGTATGTCAGAGTAAATTTTATCCAAGCCGCGAGAGAGGGGTCCTGCCTAACTGGTCCCTGGGCTTTGGCGCTACCACATTTGCATGACACTGCCAAGGCACAGTATCACAGATTTCATACTAAAATATAATTTATAACATCATCATGTGTGACAAAGCTGTACAGTTGCTAGGAAGCTTATAAAGAACACAATACCACTACTAAAAGCAAGAAAACAAAAAACTGCTGCATTTGAGCTTAGTTCAGCAAAACTAGCGTAATACTTCTGATTTCCAGCTCAGCTGTTCATCCCTCCCTAATCCAAATAAGTAGCTATATTTGTGAGCTTTCTAAAAAAACTTTTGATTCTCAGCAGCTGCACATACACAAAAAGAAGGGATTAAAAATTAACCAGTGATTGGCAACCTGCAACTTCCAAAACCTTGCCTCCATTTGAAAGATGGAGATTGAAGAACTGTAGTACTCAAACTGATGTAAAACACCTTTGTTATCACATTTATCAATCTATTACTTTGCAGATAAATAAAAACATTAAAATAGAATTGTATAGACACCTTTTTAGCTGTGACATCAAAAGTATTTCACATGTTCAATCCTCTGTTATCAAGGCTCCTCGTAATTTATATACTGACAGATAATAAATGTGATATGAAAATAAAGAAAACTGACAAAAGGGGAAAAACCTTTGAAAACCTTACACGACGCACATCATGAGAGTCATGCTGAGCCAAAAATACCATAAAGAGATCACGCAACCCAAACCCCGTCGCACATCAGACTGAACTACTACCAGATCTACACCACTGGAAATCTCCATCCAACACTATTTTCTGCAAAAAACGCTCCTAATCCCGACTAGAATGACGATACTATGATTAGAATGACTTTTTAAGCAAAACAGCATGAAATTTGGATGAAACTCATCCAAAAGGGAGAGGAAGAAAATGAGCATTAAATGAGCATGGGCAGTTTCACCCCTTTTTCACGGGCCTTCGGAAGCTTCGTTGGGCTTCGTCTAATTGTTTACAGATGTCTGCAGCAGAGCTGGTTGTCATGGCTCCCATTACCGTCAGCAGAGAAAGACCAGTGCCTCGTGGGCACATTTATTCCCACCCTGCAGTAAAGCTGCAAAATCCGTGAGATGAACTGTGCCCCACAGAGTTTCTGGAGAAGCCAGGATGTCACCGCGGAAAGCAGATGAGAGGCTGGGAGAGTGTAGGTCCTTCTTGGTGCTCGCCCTGAGCTGCAGCAGGGACAGGAAGTGGTGTCCTGACTCTTCTACGGCACACTGAGCACTTAGATGGAACCCCCTGAGGCTGTTCAGGTGTGCCATCTCCGTCAGGGATGGAGGACAGCACCCAGAAAGACTGAACGCAGAGCAGACAACCAACAACCGCAGGTCTCGTTTCGGACGTAAACAGAGAGAAGCACTCTCCAAGTACAGTGGGATTTTGGGTCATCTTCTTCAGGCCTTAAGTGCTGTTTATTCAAAATAAAATAAGTAACACAAATTCAGCCTATCACTCACATCTCAAGGCTCTTTGAGACAACTGCTTATTCTTTCACAGGCTACCTGTTGGGGAATAACTGCATTTCTCCCCTTAAGAAATAAGGAGTAGGAAGGTTTCTTCTGAGCAATAGCTCCAATGAAGCACATCATAGATTTTGAGGAAGAAGATCACTGTGCCGAAGCACATTTGTCTGGATCTGATTAGTTTTTATTTCACTCTACAATATATTACACTATCGTTAAATAGTTTCATACTTTGTTAGATGAAAAGGAACACCTCTGTGTATTTCAGCATTATTTCTGCTTGCTTCTTTTCAGTATCATCTGTCATACTGTACGGTTGTTCCCTGTTTGGTTTCGGACACTTCAACCTGCAAAATTTGTTGTGATTTGCTTGATGTTCTTTTCCAGATGCTGGAAATGCACAGAGGCAGACAGGACCGGTGCAGTACCACGACGAAAGTGTGTGACAGAGGGCATTGCTGCGCTGGTCCAGCTGAGCATCAGGAAGATAACGCGCTACTTCCCGGAGACTGCTGCTGGTACAACGTGATGCACATCCTCATTTTTAATGTAGGTTGGTTACATGCTCCCTGCATGGATGTACGTAGGTTTGTGCGTCAGAATTGAAGCTGAATATTAATTTAAAAAGCTAAATGCAGAGAATAGTAGTGCAATGTGAAAACAACAGATCAGTGTTAACTTTAGGTATGTAGTAGACATTATAGTAGTAGCAGTAAACTCAGGAAAACAATTAAATGGTCTTTAAGAAAATCACTTTTGTACATACACAGCTACACTTTAGAGTACAGGGAAAATAAAACTCAAGGCTAAAACTGGAGAGAAGATACTGAGTTGCCTTGTAACAAGGTTTGACACATAGGATTTGACTCAGTGGATGATGGACCAACTTGCCTGCGGGCTTTGGGTGACTTTGTGCCAAAATTAGTAGAATTCTTACTGAGAGCTTGCACGAAACTACTGCTAAGGCAAATCATATCGGGGAAGAAAAACAAAAATATGTGTTAAACATTGCTAAAACACGCAGTTTATTCATGCTAATCCTGTCTGCTTAAGACAAAAGTAGCCTGATTATTTTTTAGGGCACAAGAAAGCTATGAGCATCCTTCTTTCGACTTCTGCATGTTGTATGAGTGATTACATGTTGTTTACACTTGAAGATTAACAAGGGTGCATCTTGTACATTTACTCTTCCTTAGATGAGCAGGATGTTTCTTATTTTAGCCATGGCAGCTAGATTGTAGATAATATAGTAGTATTTTGAACTGGAGTATAAGAGAAAAACACACAAAAGAGGTATTGCAGAGCTTAGCTTTCGTGGTAGCCCTTTATACTTTCTTCCAAGCTCCTACACTCACTGTCAGGCTGTCGTACCCCAGCTACTATGCATGACATGCTCTTCATTTGCTGAGCAAAATAAAAAATGCATTCATCGGTACTCAGTACAGTGTGGAGAAAACAGACATGTCTAGCAGCTTTTAGAGCCACCAGGCCAAAGCCAGCATTGTTATTTTCTTTCTGTTGTGCACACTGCTGACCTGCATTTAGCTGTCTGGATAAAGAGATCCATCCAGTCGTGCTGGAAGTTTCTGGTCAATGCTACTTAGCAACTGAAGGAAGAGATGACTACTGTCACTGGACAAGGGCTGAGCTCTAATGCTGGCTTGCCAAGTGACCTCCTGGGTAACCTTGAAAAAGTAATTTCAACTCTCAGTGCTTTCATCTGTGGCTCTTTTGCTCATAGCACTTCAGACCAGTGGCTGCTTCTTCCTGCGCAAGCACACTATTCAGGCTTTAGTGTGGCCGGCAGCTCCTATTGCTAACTGCAAGTGCCAAAAAAAAAAAAAATCATAAAAAAAACCCCTTAGCAACACAGATATTAGCAATATGTAAATAGTATGCAAGCAATGTAACACCATGTAATTTAAAAGGCACCTGTATCATTGCTTCACACAACGCCCCAAACTCCTGGCCAAGCAGTGCGAACCACCCGTTGAACTTTGAGCGTAGCAGGACTGTATAAAATGGACCTCAAGATACAGTAAGTTCTCCAAGGCTTTCCCGTGACAAGGTGAGGTTTCTCCTCGGTTCCCCAAGGCTTTCCTAGCAAGCAGACTATCAGGAGGTATCATGCTGGTGAGTAATGGCAACAGTTTTATTACTAAGAGCTTCTTTGCCTTTGTAAACAGATCGCTGCTTTGATGTTTTATTACACATCTTGAAGATGTCCTAGGATATGAACACTGCCTGCAGAAATACCTATTTTACCGCTTTTTCATTAGTGGGCACTTTTCTAGTCCCATACCAGCTCTGAAATACAGGTTTGTTTGAAACCAAACCTTAGGGCATCTGGCCTCCTTCCACCCCTGCATGTGAAATGAAACACAGGGTGTCTCCACGTCAGGACGCCCTGGGCAGCCAGGGCTCCTGCCCGCTCCATACAGCCTCCGCAGGAGCTCCCTACAGAGCGGCTCCAAAGCACACGAGGGAAGCCAGGTGGGAAAACCAGGCAGCATTTTCAGAGCCTTTCAGTGCTGGCATCTGAATATTATGGGGTGATTTTTAAAAATTTCTCTCTTCACTGCTACGCAACTTGAATAACAACTGCTTGTATTCTCTGTAGTCCCTTAGGGTTGTGTCTGAGACACCAAGACTATGAAGGACAGCATAATTAATAATTAACCATTCATGAGATGGTGAAAATGAGAACAAAAAAAGTGCTGCTCAGAGAACGGGTGAAAGCCTCTACATATGACAGTGTATGGCTTAGGGGTGGAAGATGGTCCTCACATAGGAAGAGAAACATCAGCAGGCAAGAAAACAGGACCCACGTTAACCAAGGAACTCGGTGAGGAGTTACTGTTCTCTGCAAACGGGAAAAAGGGCTCCGATTTGCAGCGGCGGGAGCCGAGCCTTGCTGCAGCTGTGGAGACCACTCAAATGCCCTGGGAGGTGCAGAGAAACTGAGGAAGCCAGCAAGAATTACCCTGGAAGGGCAAGCTCCATCAAAGTTGCTTCTTGGTCTCCATTTCCAGACTTCTTCCCTCCTCCCTGCACCGGGCAGGGCAGCCTCCAGCTCCACCAGCTCTGTCATTTCCAGCAGCTGGGGCAGCAGTTCACCCACGCTCCTTCAAACCCAGCAGGGAGGAATCCAACTTGGGGCTTTCTCTGAGCTAAGCTCCACCTGCACAACCCAAGCCCTGTCACCTCTTGCTGCTCCAGCCTCTACAGATTCCAAAAAACTTTGGTAATTTTGGATTTAAAACAAAATGAAGAAAACACTTGAGAACTGGGCATCATTAAACAACTTTCCACAGAAAGAACAGGCAGAGGAAGCAGCCTCCCACTGCCCCTATTTCTAACCCACCCTGCACTTCTCACTCTTTTGATAAAACTTTCAGAGGCTCCTGCGACCCTGAATGGTTTTTGGTAATTCAAGTCGTAACTCTAGAAGTAGCTTTAGCAACTTAACCCACTCATTACTTGAGATTAAATATGAATGCACTCCTATTGCAGAGATAGCGGACAATGTCTAGCCTCTTCTTTAAAAACATGAAAAGGTATGTTACACAAGTTTGTCAAAAAAATATATTCTTTTGAAGGAAAAAACCCAAATCACTAACCCCTGTGTTTGTTCCTTCCCTCCACATTTTACCTTTGTTTCTGTAAGGGGAACCTATTTCTTTACCATCCATGCTAATTAGGAGGCATTTAGGTAACACACCCTGATTTGTTCTAAGGGAATAAGGGGCTTGGGGTTCTGGTTTGGGTTTTGTTTGGTTTTACAGATAGTTAAAAAGCCCTGTAGTAAGAGAGATACATCACATATTAAAATATGACACCTCTGTACTTCAACTGCACTAAAGCAGGAGTCAGCTACTGAATATTCAGAGACAATGTCCAAAAAACCCGTTAAAAATGGAACGAGGCACCGCACCAAAGGCTCTCCTGCACTTCCAAAATACTCATTTCATAGGCCCTTAAACTGTGCTATACGCTTTACAAGGTCACTCAAAAAAAAGAAACTTTAAAAAAATGGGTAAAAAAGATGTAGAGATGATTCAGTGAACAAAACTGGAACAACTGCCCGGTAGCTTGGAGATGAAGATGATACCTGCAGTCTTACCCGTTTCCATGGGCTTCTGCACCTCTGCAGAGCACCTTGCAACTGGAGAGGCTTCTGTGCCGGGACAGGGGTGTCCGCCTGTGTGCAGATCACACGACACCCAGATAACGTGACAGGCGTAACGCCGCAGGTATGGAAAGTAACGCTACAGGCAAGGGGGAAACAGGCTGAGGGAAGTGACTTCCAACTAGTCTATAAAGGATACTCACTGACACAAGGCTCATCGATTGCACCTTTATAAAGGACTCCAACCACCAGAAATCTGGCAGAAATATTCTATTTTTTTTTTCCTCTAGCAGGCAACTCTTCACTGGTGAGCCTCTGCTTGCTTCGCAAGTTCCCTACAGTATTACAATGTACAGGTCTTCTCACAAACCTTGTCACATAAACCCCATAGACACACCAAGACATATGCCGTTGCATGGACAATGTACAGTTGGTATGAGTAATAAATATCAGTTCAACAAGGTCATGCTTTTAACAAAAGCATCCATGAGTTCCCAATGTGTCCCATTACTAAATACTGGAAAGAAACAACCTGTTTTTCATGGTACCTCTAAATAACACCTGCTTAAATATCTTCAGAAAGTTTGAACTGAAAGTCACATAGGATCTCTAATTTCTCTATATTCTTTTAAATGAAGAATAAAATTTCTGGAAAGGCCTAGCAACATTTCCGTTTGGTTCAATGAAAACATGCACCAGAAATGAAAGTGTCAAAATGCAAGGATACAAGAAAAGTTATAGAAATTAGCTAGGATGTCCAGAACAAGCAGCCCACAAAATAATTCCTTTCATGTCCCCACCACCTATGTACACCCTGTCTGTTGACCAGGCTATGGGGACGGTACACCTGTTCAGAAACCAGATTCCAAAACCTGGCATCATAGACTTTCATCTAAAACCATGAGAAATGCCTCATTTTTCAAATGCTGAACGATACAGCAAAACAATGCAACAACTGCAGGGCTGCTACACCACATAACGCTACACACCATGAAGTCACCAACACGATATAAGAAACTGATAATTATCACCCCAGAGGACTCTCAGATTGAAAAAAACAAATTGAATGTTAGAAAAGAAAAACCACTCTTTACTGTATGTCATTTCACTGGTATAAACCAGAATAATCCTGACAGCTTCTGTTTCAAACAGGTTTGTGCAGAGAAGTCAGGCCAGGCAACGGTGTTCTGCATCTGCACAGTATCACCAGGTTTTTACCCCAAATAACAGAGGTGAAGAGGTGAATGGCAGAGCAAGTCTGGACTGCTAAACCAATTAAGTCTCTCTTGAAAAGGAACCCAACACAACAGCAAGAGCTCAGATACTACAAAGCATCTTTTTCAGAGGTATTTCATTACACTTGGCTTTCTTCCTGGGCTGAGGTCCAGAAATATCAGCACTGCCTTATTTTTTTTCCAAGAAATAAGCTGCTTGAATAATGTGCACCTTGTGCACTGCATTGAAACAGATAATTTGTCTCCTTGAACTCTTTTTTTTCCATTCTGATCTTTCTCCCCGGAGCTATATGAAAGCACTTTTTTTTTTTTTTTTTAGCTGAAGCCTGAAAACAAACTCGTGAATTACAAACAAAAATCTCACAAAAGGCAGAAAGACCTTTTCTCGGTAGTTCCTTATTCACTGTGGTTATCCCACCTTACTTCCTGATGCATACCAAGTCGGGTAACAATAAACCCAAAGACGACCACAGCCCCGCTGCGAAATAACGGAAGAAAAGTCTTAACCTCCCCTGAAGCTCAGCTCGGGCATCTTCCCCATCCCTGTGGGGGAGGCAGGACAGGGACACGCAGAGGAAACCCCCGCTCCCATAAAGACGTCGCAGATCTTTTCTCTTAGGCAGGAAAAAGTCTGCACCTAAAGACTTTAAAATTACTCCTTTGCCAGGGACTTCCCTGTCCCAGAAGGGACTTTTCGTGCCTTTTAATTCTTATCACCAAATTCAGCACCTCTGACTCTGATCTTGTCTGAGCGAAGCGGATCTAGTGAGAACTGACTTCAGCCAATACTCAGAGTAATTTAATTAAATACCTATGTCTTTGTGACTCAGAGCCATGACAATTTAGTATGTGGCTCCCGCTTTATCGGCAGTGGACCATCCGGAAGATGCTGCTACGTTCCGCTTTTTAGATGACATAAAATGAAAGTCCCTACCACTTGTGGGTGAACACAGAGTTATTTGGGAACCTTTTGGCTCTGTCACACCTCGCCGGGCAGATTAAAATCTTTGAAAGGTACTTGCAACTTTAACCTCAGTTGTGATCTCTGCTTCACAAGGGACACCCAAAGGAGGCTGTGGCATTTTCACGGAGGCTACCACAGTGGCCACGAACTCGGCCGTAGTCCTGGATGTATCTGCTGCAGCTTTCGAGGCCAGTTTAGACACTCTTTAGAGCTTGAGCACAGCTGTGTCCGCCAGTTTTCTGAGGCGGGGGACATCTTTTTCTTCTGTATTCACTTACTCACGGAAGAGCCCGTGACGAAGGGTGCAGGCTGACGTCTGGCCGCAGAGTGGATTTAGCAGCTCTGAGGCACGAGGGCAGCCGGCCACGCGTTCCTCCACGCCTCGGAGCTGCCCTGACACAGCCACTGCTTTCCCTGCCCTCGGCCAGCTTTTCAGCCAGATCCGTTCATCAGTCTGGCTGGCTGGTGTGCCTGCAAACTGGGAAAGAAGGGAGGTTCTTGCAGCAATCCTTTGCGCTTCACTGGCTGTATCCTTTCATCTCCATACCCCTTTACAGCTTTTAAATATTATATTCTTGCTAAATCATAAATGTTGAATGCCTCCTCTGCCACTTAAACAGCAATTTAAGAGAGCAGCTTGAAGTACTACGCCTCATAAAAATGGAGCTTGTCAGGGAGGAGAAGGAAAAACATTGTAAGCTGTAATCGTTCTGAGAAAACGTTGCTGGAAGATATATAATCCAACGTGACACTTGAAATTCGTGCCGCGGAGCATTTGATCATAAAAAAGAAAAAAAATACGATTTTTAAGGTCTATTTTCTCATCAGTGCACTATACGGCCTGTCAGAACAAACGGTACGCTAACGTAAATGATAAAAAATATTTTATTTTCACAGCCGAAGTATTTCCATGCCAAGAGTAACTGTAAAAATAGAGCTACTGAGTGTAACTGCGAGAGGATTATATCATAACAGAAATTTTACATCTCAGCAGAGAACAGTGTAAGGTTATTACATCTCCTTAAGCCAGAGCAAAACAATAGGAAAAGACTGGACTTTGCTGTCCCACCTTGGGTTTCAAATACCATCTGTTAAACAAAGGCTCGGTGACGTAAATCAAGAGCAAACCACACACCTTAACACGTCGCTCCGCTAGGGATAGCACCAGAGTGTCCTAAGAAGGGCGGCAGGGCAGCAGCGGTGGGTGAGGAACAGCGAGCTCCCCCCAGGGGGTTCCGTGCTGAAACCGCTCCCAGGGTCACCACCAAACCCAACCATGCGGCCAAGTGCCTTCCATCCCGAGCGATGGGATGGCCAACGGGGACCCTTCACCAGCACGAGGTTAGACACGTTCTCCCGCTGTCGAGGGCGGGAGGCCGCGGGCGAACGAAACCGCTGCATGTCAGAGCACACCAGCGGTAACGAAAGGGCTGAAAAGCACAAAAGTCGTTTTCCATGTGGGAAACGGGGATGGAAAAACCCACCTTCGCCTCCTACAAACTGAGAGCGCGACAGGACCTGTGCGCGGCACGTCCATGGGACGTGCGACATTCCAAGACACAACCACCTCCTCCTCCTCCTCCTCCTCCCCCTCCCCGCGGGAGGACCGGGCAGGGGCTGCTGCCCGGGGCGGGAGCCTCCGAGATCCCTCGGGAGCGGCACGGCCCGTCACCTTCCCGCGGGGCGGGGACGGGGCGCTTCCCCCTGGACCACGCCGCCCCCTCGCCCGCCGCCGGCGCCCGCCCGGCCCGGCCTCGCCCTCCAACGCCGCCCTCGGGGAAGCGCCGGCTGCCGTCGGGGCCGGGCGAGGAACGCGGCTCGCAGCGCCGCCGCCGCGCACCGGGAGACACCCGCCCCGCTCC
>VZSF01004659.1:857145-888696 GCA_013398295.1 Chionis minor | reverse complement strand
AAAAAAGGAAAAAAAAGGAAAAAGACGCCCAAGTGGACACCTCCAAGCACAGCCACCACTGGCTGGGTGGTACCAGTGTCAAAATGGCAAATTCCACCTAGGCTCACTAACCCTACTGGATTTTTTTGTGATCAGTGTAACAACAACAACAACAAAAAGCGCTGTTTAAAGCACAGAAAATGAACAGGTCACGCAGCCTTGCCCATGGCAGAATTGGCCACAAGAGCTCCAAAGAGCTCCAAAACCCCCTCTGTAGTCGATATTGCGCAGTTCCCAGAACAATCTGTTCTGGCACTTGACTCCTTTTACTATCAGAAAGATTTTTCCTAACTCATAGTCTGGATTTTTTTGTTTCTTGCACCACAATTTATAGTCATAATCTCTAATCCTTTCACCACAGAAACGGCGGTGAACACGGATCTTCTGTAACAGCCTTTAGATGACTGAAGCGTTTTGGTCCCACTTCTTCCACTCTTCTTTCAGCCAGCCAACTCCTGATTTTTTTCCCCGGTCCCTCTCAGGTGAGTTTTCCAGACTTTTTCCTCCCCTAACTTATCTTCAGGTGGCCGGTGTCTTTTTTAACTTTTAGGGACAAGCTGGTGTAGAAGTGCTTGTCCCCAGGCTCGTCACAGGTGAACCAAGCTTTCCTCGGCACAGAGCGGGGTGGGCGTCCATCCTGTGGATTTTCCCGGTCCCCAGCTAGGTGCCATCACCAGTTTAGCTAACCAAATGGGGCTAAACCAAACCAATTACCGTGCCTTCCCCGGGAGGGATGTCACAGTAGCAGCAGCCCACGCAACTACTTAGTAATAGTTCTGCCCTTAATTTTACCCCAACAAGTTTATGCGACTGCAGTTTATTCCACATCTCCCCTTCGTTTAGGCTTCAAGCTTAAAAAAACCCCCAAGGTAATCTTTTCCACTCAGCCTTTTTAATCCTTGTCGTAGTTAGTACTATATCCAAAATCACTCTATGATTACCGCTTCTACAGTAATTAACTATGTTAGCACTGATTGAGCTCCACCAGTGGGCTGTTTCACACTGACCAGGGACTAGGAATTTTGCCACTGTTCCAGAGAACGAATTTTGATCAGAACACATTATCGGCAGAGTGGTTAACAAATACATAAAAAGGATTAGTGGCGCTACCGTACAGCCTACGCTAGTGATTCTGCTGTACGGGACAATTTTTCTGGACTGCTGGCTAATGCAAGCTGAGCTGCAGTTCGCTACTTCAGATTTCAGGCTTTGTATCCTACTTAGGGGGAAATAAAAATTACAAGGTAATACCGAAATGCACATAAGTGAAATGATGGAAAGACACAGAGGCAAGTACACACTGTACAATAAGTGGTTGATGATGTATTTACGTCATTAAGTCATTCACTCATGCATTTTCACAATTCCTATGAAGACAGATTTGTTCAAGTAACAGATAATTAATATACTAAGCTAACCCTCCCCCAAAACAGTAAAGCAGCTTCAGGAGGAAGAACCATATATTACTTTCTATTACTTCTTTTGGCAAATCGGTAGCATGACTGATAGTATCAGGACACTTAGTTTGAGCCAAAAATTGATGGTACTATATGCTATGCTTTGATGTGAAAAATATACTTGCTTCATAAGAACGTAATCAGTAAATTATGAACTGATTACTTCAAGTTCCTTAGCTACTGCTTAGTTAAAATTGCTTTAGAAAAAGAAATTTTAACAAGATTACTGATGTATTTAGCAACACTAAAACCAGCAATGTTTAAAATGAACATAAAATATAACATTTTCAACCATGTAAAAGAATGCCACACATAGTTCAATATACAGACTATATTGTTACTGCAATTAATTTTCTTTTTCAGGCTGCTTCAGTATAAAGAAGCTGGAAAGTATGTATTTCAACTAACACTTGATTTCTTTCAAAATTAAGAACCTTTGAAACAACAAAGTGTTACAGACATAATATTGGGGAAAAATATAATTTATGCACAGTTCAAAAGCCCAATTATTTTAACACTTATGCACGTGTTTTACTGACACTCAGGAAGACTGTGGACGTGAATAAACAAGTGTAAAAGCAGGCATTAAAACATTCTAGTTAGACATGATTCCAGTATTTTAAAACCAACAGTTAAGAACGCCATGGCTAACTAAGGAAAAACATGTAGCAAACTGCTGCACTCCTTTTGCATAGCTAGATTTTTTTGGGGGGACAAAGCTTGCAAAGAAAGAAGCTGCTCACGTGGCTGTGAAAATATCTGAATTCCCTTTCAATATTCGATTCTCACCAACATACTGGGAAGCAGGTCTCGGGCATCAAGGCAGCGAATTTCCTCTTCTTTTAACAAAGAAAGAATCGTTTATAAATTTAATAAGTTTCTATTCAAATACTTAAAAATCCCGCAATGGAAGTGTTTCGTATTCTGACCTGGACAGATGAGCATCACAGAACTATCAGGCGCTATCACGGATTACTGCTGTTTAGTTTACACTTAAATGTTTCACCATTAATTACGGAAAATTCTTAAATAGCTGGCACAGCTCTTGTTAACACATGTAATTCAGCAATTAGAAGTGCTATGGGACGCCGTTGAACATCCGTAGCTGCTCTGCCACAAGGAAAGACTGAGTCCTGCGGCATTTGCGTGCTCTTTGTCTGAAACAAACTAGTACACCTGTAGTATCCAAACAAAGTAAGGGACATTTTCTGAGGTTTTGTTTGTTTTCCTCTCCTCTTTCTCTGTTCATTGCATCTCTGTAACCCATCACATAGTATTGAAAGTAGGCCCTACTGACACTGGAAAATCAATTTATAGTCTTACTAAATTTTCCACCTAAGTTTGTTATCTCTGTTGTAAGTCAGCAGTGGGTCTGGTCCCTTTTCAAGATCTAGAGCTGTAACTTATTTTTCCAATATTCAGTTACCGCTGAGACATGATGCTATCTAGTCTGGCTGCCCGCAAATTCTCCTAATACAGATTTTTAACCTTTTTTAAAAATTATGCCTGCAAACAGGATTCTGAAAAAAAACATTCTATTTGAAGAACCTGCTTCTCTTGTGGTGAGCAACAAGATTTCAGGGAAATTCTGAAAATGCTGTGCTCTATAAAACAATGTTTTATATTCAGTCTGACAAACTGGAGTGCAAAAATATAGAGAGCAAATGATTACAGACAACATGGCGTCAAATATGGAGAGGAACTTCACAAAATTTTCTGAATTTGTTTTCTCAGGTAAAAGTGAACTAACATTTTGGATGTGAAGGAAAGAGAAATGTGTCTCCACTCTGTCCTAATCTGTGCTTTTAGTCCATATTCACACTTATTTAAAAAGATACCATTTAAAATCTGTTCTGTGATGATCAGAGTCATTCAGCTTGACCCCAAAATCATGTGGTGGTTAAAGGAAACTCAAAACACCCTTTAAAGACCATTCATGATGTTTAGAGTTCTGCAAGTCCTCTTGCAATAAAGACTACATTGCATTCTGAAAAAAGGGCAATAAGCAATTTTGTTTTGCAAAAGCAAACAAATGCCAATTTCATCAACAACACACTTGTCTTTAGGACTTTGTCAGAGATCCTCCAAGGGGCTAAATTCCCTGCCAGGAGTAATTCTATCCTAACATTGATCAAAAAAAGATATATATTTCTTTTATATTCACATATTATACATATTTACATTTTTTAATACTACAGTTGTAGCGGGAAAAAAAACCCCTGGATACAGATTTACTATCTGCCTTTAAATGTCCCAACAGTATTTTTTTTCCTTTGAAAAAATTTACAAGTCCTCTTCTGGTCCTTTGAAAGCTAGATACAGTCCACGTTCCGCAGGCCACCATCCACAGTCAAAGCACCAAATCTAAAAGGAAAAAGCAGTATATTCTTAGGTGATTGACTAGATTATAGAATCAATCCTTAACTAATTATATTTTATTTATGGGTTTTCCTTTCACTTGCCGCATGCCAACACATGCATTTGTATTTAACTTTTGTACATGAATAGAAGAGAGAAGAAACGATTCTATGCTCCAAGGATGGAGCACCCGCACTGGGGTGGGGAACAAACCAAAACCAATTCAGCTTTAAGCTAAACTCAGCTCTGCCAGCAATTTACCCTGAAGCTTTCAGGAGATTATTATTTTTATCTATTTTATCATCATAATCGGAAAAAAAGCAAAGTCAGTCTGTATGTGATAATGACAATATCATCTCAGGATTGTAAGAAATATGTTGGCCTCTTTCTCTTCTCTTTCTTTAACCAATCTGCAAACTACAAAATCATACATTCAGATTGGTATAATTCCACAGTTGTTACAAATTATGTCTAAAAGTGAGGAGTTAAAAGACACCAGTGGATTGCTGCAGCAGTATTGTGTTTAAATTCAGAATTAATCTGTCTGTGCAACAGATATTTTCATTAGATAAACATAAGCAACGTGAAACAAAAATGCCACGATTGCTATGTCGGAATAATTTTATAGTAATGTCTCAAGGTTTTGAATACTTTTTCTTTTTTTTTGGTTACATCTCAGATCAACAGTTCAAGATATATTTACAGTTAAAGAGATTATTGAATCGTCTCTTAGTTTAAGTTCCGTATCTACAAAATATACCAAATTAAGCCTGCTCCTAGTATCAGGCCAAAAAGGGAAAACAATTGCTTGCCTTTCCAAAATGTGATTGTTCTCAGCCAGCTCTTTAACAACCCCTTCCATTTCCTCCTTTAGTTTCTTCATACTGTAGTAACAAGAAGCAAAAGAAAGGTAACAATTTTTATAGCGATAGTTATCTGCTACGATCGCTCACCACCACGCAGCTTTCAGCAACTTGTCATTACATACAAAATAAGGAACAGATAACAGGTTGCTTATTTACTAGAATGACAGACGATATATCAGTGTTGTCCCCTACTCGCTTCCAAATCTGTACCACCACTTTAGCAATATAAAGGTTTTTTGACAATATAAAATTCTTGATCTTAATACTGCAATTACTAAGTCAACCGTATTTTTTTTTCAGTGCATCTGTATAACAGGTATGGGATATTACATCAATCCAATTAATAAATTCTCACCCAAGAGTCATTTCCACTAATGTGTTTGAGCTTGGATAGACTGTATTCATTGTATGTTTCACCCCACTGGAAGCTGCAAACATTTTCTGTGGCAGAGCATCTTGTAACTGTAATAGATAAAAAGGAAATGTAAGTTACAATTTAAGTTGTCCCATGCATCTTGATGTCCACCTTAAAATTCTTCTTTAAATTTTCTATTGCTATGATGCCTCATAAAATCATTACAGTAGTAAGGCAGCTGATATTCTCCAAGTTGAGATCATCATGGCAAGTTCCCCAATCTGTTCCATCTTCTTAGTTGTCTTATACTTTCATAATAAACTCTCAAAAGGAAGAATTATCTATTTGTTATGTTTGTAGCTATCCTAAGGCAACATGATCCCAATCAATAACTGACTTTGGTAGTGCTATTAAAATACTAACAAATAATGAGTAAAATGCTGCTCTCCACCATTCCTTAATTGCGTTTACACTTATGGTGTGCTTTTCTTTCATTTATATTTTCTTTGTAAAGAATAATAATTTTACTGCATAAAAATGCTGTCATTCTCTTGATTTTGAGGTAATTCAGGTAAGTTCACATCCTGCAGAGTCACCGTCCAAATTTTAACAAAACATTTTCTTTCACGTCACCAGCAGCATTAGTTTATCATGTATCCTTGGGAGTAGTGGTTTTATGCTTCGTAAGAGTAGTAAGATAATCCTCTAGGTGCTCAGACAGCACGATGATAACAGTCACACAGAATGCTTCTCAATGAACCCATATCCATTTGCACAGAGATTTTTTTTAAGGAATGCTACCACTACCAAGAAAATGCCAAAAACCAAACCTGACCAAAAAAATTAAAACCAAAAAAACCCCAAACTCCAAAATCATGTCAAGATTCAAAAAAAATCACGCCATTTTCTATGCCACTCTGACATCAGCAATGAAGCTACTATAGACCGAATACTACGTCCATGCAGCCCTATATTTTAATACAATTGCATTAATGTGAGACTCACTATAAACAACACTATTGACATTAAGCAATGGGGAATTGTCTTTTATCTATGCAAACACTTCACGTAATTTTGAAGCATTCTACCTCATTTATATAATCCTGGTATTTGGACACCTCTTCTTCAATATCAAAACACTGGTTGGTGAGAGCCAGTAACTGCTTCCTTGTGTGAAGCATTTTCCTAAAAGAAAAAAAAGGTTCTCTTTTAAGTGCTTCCTTTAATAAAAGTGGTGCAGTGAACATTACGAAGTATTAAAGAAATCAATAGCTTGCCTTGTCCACTCCTCAGCCTTGTCCAAAAATGCTTCATATTTGCTGACACATTCATCTTTGAAGAGAGCTATGGCTTTTGTAGCATGCAAATAGAGCTTCTGCCTGCAACACAGAAACAACCAGAACAGTGTTATACTACTTTCAGAACCCCATACTTCTTACTTACTTTCTGAAACTTGGAGGTGAGGTATGGTGGACTTAAAATCCCTTTAGCCACCTTTATTCATGCTCTTGAAACGTGTAAGAATTCAACACACCGCAGGAACTGACAGTTTATACTTCAAAACTCTCTCCGGCTGGGAGAAAAAAATATTATTTGAAGCATTTAGTTGCGATTATTTGTACGTGAACAAATGGTCAAATGCCTTCTCCGAGTCAGCATTTATCCAAGCAGGTATATTTAAGGAAAAGGGATTCTAAATGGAAAGGACAGAAATCCTTATTATTTCTTATTTGCCTTCAGCCGATACTTGGACATTTCAGCATATATGAATAATCCTTTTTGCTGAGTACTATACATGCAAGAAAAAAACTACAGGATTTTTGTGTCAGCCTAAATTTATGACAAGAGAAAAAAGCAAGCAGATATGGACAGGAAAGCAAAACAAAACCCAATCTGGTTAGTGTTGCAGACAGTAATCCCAGTGTAACTGCCTTACCATGCTATGTACTTTACCAGTAAGCAAAACTAAGGGAGACTGGGACACGACGGTCTTAACACCTGCTTCTGGTATTCCATTAAGTCTTGCATGACAGCTACTGGTTAATCAAAATGTGGCTGGAGTGTAGCTGGACTGTCATCAGACATGCATACCTATCATTCAGCCAGAAAAAAAAAGCCGAATTGAGCGCTGCTCCTTTGTCTGTCTAGTGGTAAATATTACAAAGCCAGCCTCTGTTGCTAGTGGCACACAGATCTTGGCAAAAAACATTGCCATTTCTCTCTGGGGTGCGGTGAGTCAAGGAAAACAAGATGTAGTTAGGATCTCAAAGATAACTGAACAATCTGTAGGAGATGTGTGGTAGAAAACATACTCGTGTTCAAAACCACGAAGACAGCCGATTTCTTTCAAGTTATTCACATATTAATGCAAGGAAACAGTCTGAGTAGTAAAAAAAAGCCCTAAAATTTCTTTAATCTGCCCAAGGGAGTGCAGTTTTGAAGTGAGCTATGGATCGTGTCCCAACCATATCCTTAAGAACATACGGCTGGAAATTATCGCTCACATTATCTCTTACATGAAGTTCAGCCCCTTGCTGTTGCAGGGCGATGATGTGTCCAAGACTCCCTCAGTGTATCCAGATCGGTCTTACACATTTCCTGCCCCTACTGTCCCTTATCTTAAGGCAACCTCCCCTCCACTTGGCAGTTACCTCATTTAGCTTTCACTGCTGGAAAATCAAGTGCCACAGTTGTGAGAATCAGTGCCTTCTGCATGTTAGCTTTCTATCTGTAATTGTCAGTAAGCCACCCCAGCAGAAGCAGCAGCAAGAATTTTTAGACAATTACGGAAGCAGGATCTAAAATCGTATAGCATTCGGCAAAGTCTACAGAACCGCTCAACTGACCAGCCACTAGGAGAATAACTTAATTACTTAAACATAAGCATGTAGCATCATTTGAGATGCGCAAGGAAATCCTGCCCTGACCTGGACTGTCTGTCCAGAAAGGTGTAGGCTTCCCATTGGTCTTGTGTCCTACCTCCCAGTCTCGGAGCACGTCTGAGAGACCTTTTGGCAACTTAAATAGTATTAGGCATCTGCGTATGAGGAACTGAATCAATCCAGAGACAAGTACAGCAGCATGAGCAGAGCATCTGGTTACAATTGCTCAAGAGTTAGTCAATAGAGTTGGTGGAGCCTAATGGGACTCTAGACACCCAGGTTCTATGCAGACACCTAAAGTGACTACCTCTCATAAGTGACAATTTTAGAGAGGCACGGAGAACTGCATTAAAATTTATTTTGCGTGCTGTATTTCCTGGAAGATTAAATCATTCTCTAATTTCATTCAGCTAGCCCATATTTTATTTATCTGTAGAAAATTACCTCCACCTTAGTTACAAAGTCACTTTCCTCTTACTGAGGGCTTTTTCCTTCCCCCCAAAAAAGGAAAAAAGCCCGAACTTCTTGTAAGACAGTTATGCCCACATAACAAACAGGTATTTCACATCTACATTTAGAAGGTCTGTCAGTGAAGGAACTCCACTGCCAGAAAGCACCTCATTATCACATGCCTGGCACCCCTATGTATTTAAGATATTTAAAGGATTATTTTTTTTTAAAGCAATTCCAAAGAGTTCATAATTTACAACAAAATCAACAGAAGAGGTTATTGGCAAGAGCACCTGAAGGACCTGAAAGCAATCATGGTATTTCCCAAAGGTAACTTCAAAACTTACTTGTCAAACTTGTGAATTTGTTCTTCATTATAAGGAAGCCCTAGGATCAGAGCAGATGACAGACATTACCAGTTTAATTCTGTTACTTGTATTTATGTAAAACTCCACTAAATTTACCCATTTCCTATATGGTTTCCTTGTCCTATCCTGATAGGTAAAAGTGGTCATTTACTTTTTTTTTTCCTCTCCTTTTCAGTCTTACAATTCAAATTTATAAGATTAGTAGTGGTGTTTCATTCATATGGGCTTTAAGACACTAAGAAAGACCTACAGACATATTCACACTGTTGCTGACTCTCTATTCCTACCACAAATATCCTAGTGGAACAAGGACTGACCTTTCCATTACTGTTTATGTTAAAAGTGAATCAAATAAGTTACTTACTTCGTTCTGCTTTGTCTTTTTTGAACTGATAATAAATATCTGTGATGGAACAAAGCAGCGCCTGCAGCCTTTCTGGACTAGAGTGACAAAAGGAAGAAAATGAGATATTTTATATATAAACTTAAGAACCTACTAATGAATTTTATGAACTACAACTCAATGTAGAATTCAGTGCATACTAAACCAATTAATACAGTTACTCACTTTCTGTCTTTTGGATGCATGCCTTCCTGATTTGCCCAGGTGTCAGCCAGTAAACCACCAGGAGAAAGTTTGTTTTTGATATCTTGAAGACTAGTTTCTATTGTGCCCTGAGAGCCGGAGAGCTATGCAAGAGTAAAAAAATTCAGTCTTACCACTGGGTAAAGTAAAAAATTATTTGAGGCTAAAAACAGACTGAGCACGTTAATACTATAGATGTATTTGTTTCACTGACCTTCATAAAGAAATATGCCCAATTGTCTGCCTAGGCTATGCTAAGAGCAGATAAAATATGGTATTATTAAAGAAAGAATCATCTTTGATACTGGCATTTCTATTAGTATTTATTTTCCTTCAACAATACATTTCTACCTTTCATATATTCCCTACTTACTTCTACACTTGTTCTTTTGGTTTGTTAAGAATTCATACAATGACTATCCACATTAATTCATACCTTCCTTTCTCCGTGGTTCATACAACCTTCAAAACAAAAATGCACTAACCACCTTTTGCTTTTAGAATGGAAAACTTTAGGACACCAGCATGTAAAGTTATTTTCAATTTTTCTTTACTTGTCTGGAAACACAATGCAAATTTCAAAGCAGATCACTGTGTGTGTTTGTGTATGTATCATTTTAGAAAGCCAACAAAGTAGTTTAAAATTCTTTAAGGAAAGTGAAAAAAACTTCAAAGTAAAATATATTTTATGGTTTTAATTTTTTACTTGCATACGTTTGAAAATGAGACTATACTTTCAGGAGCTTCTTGCTATTTTCACTACACTGGGCTAATAAAAGGGTTTACATTGTTTTCAGTAAGATATCCACATCTCAGCGTAGGCATTTTAACAGTCTTTGGCAGTCTAGAAATGGCTTTGAAAATTCAGAGCTGTTATTCACCGAAAAACCTGTGTTATCATGTATTTGGCTATTTCTTTAGTAACACCATTTTGAGAACGTCACAGGCTTTGTAAGGCACTTACACGCAACAGTTTTGCGTTTATCTCTGAAATTTCATCCACTTCTGATGTTTCCAAGTTGATCTGCATCAAATTCTCGTATCTGACCCCAAAAAAAGCAGAGTTAAAAAAGAAAATAAACAAGCAGAATTAGAAAATAAAATAAACAAGCTGTAAATACACTAAAAATATTCCTTGAATCTACAGACTAAAAATAATTACCTTTTTTTAATATGAAATACAGTATCTGTCAAGCAGTAATCATGAAACGGTGACAACCTTAAGTGGCCATTAATAATGGAAACATTTTCATTCTAGAAAAGAAATTCCTTGATTTTTTGTCCCCTACATTTGAACTGTTAAGAAGTTTGAAACTTCCATTCCTGACTTCTTTATTCTATTCTTATTATTAATAGTCGACAGGCAGTGGCAAACTATTATCTCTCAACAAATAATTTTTAAAAGGTTACCAAATTAAAGTTACTTAAAGTAGTAAATGACCCACAACAAACTAATACTCCTGTGCACCAAAATGCTCTTCTGTGGAAACTTACTGGAAGGGCCGAGGTTACAAAAACCTTGGGTTGGTTGAGCTACCAAAACCTTAAAGGCTGGGTCAGTAACACCATCTGTTCATATTGATACTTTCCATATGACCATAGCTCAAGTGCCAAATAAATAATTTGTGACAGTATTTTTCCTGTTGAGCTTCAGGCATGGTTTTGGTTTTTTTTTTTAAGTACCATCCAAACCAGCTCAGCTGCTTCCAAAAAAAAGACATACTTTGCTCAAGTTCAAAACTTTGTTTACCTTTTCAAATAAAAGCTTTGCATTGTCATGCTTTGAAGCACAGCCTTGAAAAAGGAAGGACAAACAAGAGGACATGTCCTTTGCTATCTCCACAAAAGCCTTCTGAAGTCAAATAGACTGAAAGTCTCGCCCCTTTGTAAGAGGCCGAAAGACCATGTGCAAACACACAGCAAATTTCTGTTGACGTGAGAACTACTCCAGTTCACAAGCAATTTTTGTTCAAATTGCCGCTCTGAGATACCGCTGAATGCACTACAGTCACAAACCAGAACCTACAGCAGTTTATCCTGAGCTCTAAGTGGTTTCCTTCTGCGGGGACCTGGCAGAATGCAGGAAGAAGCTATCTGAACTAAATACAGAGTGAACAAGAACCAGTCCGTCAACTAGCGTAAACTGGCTTGAAGGAGAGTTTGGAGTACAGCCCTGATGATCTGTTACTAGACTACACAGGTTATCTTGCTAGTTACCAACTCTGCTAGTTTCACGGTTGCATTTTTAAAGCAGTTCAGGGGAAAAAAGCAGTTTTAAAGAGTTCAGAATCCTACGACCAAGACAGCATTTGGAGAAGACAGGCAGTAGGTTGAATAGGAAAACAACTACCCATAGGAGAATCCTATGAAGAGCTGAGGTTTAAAGTTTGTACCAGACTGCGTAGAGATAACAAAGCTCAAAGATGGAGCAAATGCTAGTTTGTGGAAAGACTGAACAAAACACTGCAATGACACTTTAAAAGTGGAAAGGAACATGACTGAGAATTGTACATTGAGTGGGACTTGGAGATGAACCAAAGATTGGGAGAGAGAAAAAATGAAGCTTGGAGGGAGAATTCAACGGTGCAATCCCATCTCCTACAGACAACACTTATCTGAAAGAGCTGGGGCAGAAAAGTCTGACATTTGCTGGAAAACATTTGCTTCCTTGGAATGGAAGACAAGAGAAATAAGTGTCTTTTGTGGTCTTTGAAATCTGGAAGACTCCTATGCCAAAAGATTATAATTCTTTAGTTGCTCCCAATTACAAATTTTGTCAGTTTTAAAGAAAGCGCTCTAAAAAACTTGCTACTATATAGATCTAAATGGGTCCATATGGCCAACAGTGAGATTCTGTGATACAGACCTCTGCCATTTGAATTAACCAAAATAGACAAGAACAACATAATAGTCAGGCACTTGGAAAAAATGATAGAAGCAGAATTTCCTGTGCAGCTTACCTCTGGCACCTCTATGCACATGCTCTGTGATCTGGTGATATCTTAATGCAGCTTGGGTTTTCAGTTGGTTTGGGGTTTTTTTGTTTTTGTTTTGGGTTGGTTTGGGGTTTTTTTGGTTTGTTTTTTTTTTTGCAGCTGCTCTATGTCATATTTCAACATTAAAATTCCTTCCATGCAGAAAGTGCTATGGTCTTAAAGCTGTCAAAGGGGCTGTATTTAAAATCATCCTTAGCAAACACACACAAGCAAACTCAGTGACAAAAGCACTAATGAAAGGAAAACTACTTGATTCTTTGTCCAGGCTTTACTACAACTTCTAAAGTCAACAACAGCAGATGAGTCAACAACAGATTCAAAGACGAAAAGAGTAAAAGAACACATACAATAACTACTCAATAGTAATTACTTGTTCCCACTAGGTTAAGCAGCAAAATTAACACTCTAATTTGAGTAAAGCATATTACTAAATCTGCTTAAGTCACTGCCATCAGCAAATCTATGCTGATTCAAATTTAACTTTTATATGTAAAAACCCTGTAAATAAACATAACTTAAAATACCAGTCATTGAAGATGATGAGGAAAAATCAATGCATTCACTGTTCTGCTTCTACTCACATTTTCTCAGCTTTCTCAGTGTTCCTGCTGCAGAAATCCAGCCTGATGACAACCTCTGTCTTTTTATGAACCATCTCATTGTAATCATCCTTGATTATTTCACTAAAAAAGGGAAGCATTAATCTGTATCAAAAGTATTCAACTGCTATCTTACCAGTAATCAGTAATACAATAGTATACCTACAGCAATAACTGCTAGTAAGAATTGCTTTCAGTTAAAACTATCTTGTGCAAACGGCTCAATTGTACCTGCATGTTACCAGAGGTTAGAGTTAAATTATCCACAGAAGAAAATGAAATTGCAAATACCTAAACCTTATTCTCAGACAAAATGATTTTTGTTTCCGTTGTGACAAGAAAAAAGGAAAAAAATTCAGAAAGCCAATTCATATTCAAGGAGCAAAGAAAATCTCCCAGAATACTGGGAGATCACAGAATTATGTATTGATAACTAAAGCACACCTCAATAAAAAAACAAACAAAAAACCAAAAACCCCCCAACAAAACCCACAAACAAAAAAACCCCAACAAATGCTCAAAATTCCATCAGTTGCTTACATTAGCCATCGTATTCCTTTTCGCATCAGCTCCTGGTAAAGTAGCAAAGAACTGGCAACTCTACAGGCATAACATACGATACCTGTTACGGCCTGGTGGAAAAAACAAACATTAGTTCTAATCTGGCATTCTCTTCACAATTGTTTTGAGTCAATTAATCACAACAAAGCAACACAGATTAATAAAAGAAAGAGCAACATGAAGATGGTAGTTTAAAATGCATAATTTTGCCCAAACTTTAGTTGGGAGACAACCAAACACTCATTACAGAGGAAGAGCTAAACATGGTGAGTGAGTTTTTCCAATTATGCTGAAATATCTGAAAATAAGTCTCTTATAAATAAAAATTACACCACTTACTCTCAGGATTTACTTTAATTTCTGGAAAGTCACAAGTACATTTCTTCAGTAGTTTAGGAATTAGACACATGCATTAAAAGACTTGTAAAAAATGACATCTTTTATGTTCTATGGCTAAGGACTCTCTTAATTCACCTTATTCCACTTACAAGTTTGCTGCATTATTTAGAATTGGGAACAGTTTCAGAAATGATAATTTACAATACTTCAAATAATTACTATGAACTGATGACTTTGTGTTTATTAACTCTAAAGACTTCTGGTATTCAAAGAGATACACGTTTTCAGGACTACCATGTCTGAATACAAGGCTCCTCAGCAGCCAATATTTTATAGGGATAGTGTAAGTGGTGGTCACAAAGTCAAAGCATGGCAATGCATACATTGGGCAGTTTTAGAAAAATGACCAAAAGAATGAAACATCCTCTATTTGTCTCCTACAGATTCTGAAAACTTGCAGGAGGGGCAACAGAAATTCCACTCTCCTGCAGGGTCCTACAGACTCCTCTCTATTGAGAGAAAGATGAAAGTTATTTTTCTTACATTAAGTTTTGCACCATCGCAGGGGATGTTACGAGCCTTCTAGCTAACTCCAAAGTGGCAGGCTCCTTTTTCCCCCCATCACTGAATTATGCAGTAACAAAGCACTTGGACTTTAGAAGGCTGTTTTTTGTGTTTATTCTTTTTTTAAAAAAATACACAAATCTATTTTGTATACAAAGTATGGCTTTAACATACTTTTGGAGCTCTTGTTAACAAATACATTTCTGTCAATCAGAGTCCTCACTAGCATATTAAAAATAGCTTCATAACATTATTCATCTGAAGATCAAGTAGCTTTCATTTCAGTATCATTATCTGAGACAGGTATATAAATTAAAATCATAATTACTCACTTTAGCCATACTAGCATCTCCATCCAAATCGTAACGTTGATGTACTTTAGGAAGTAAAACTGAAACATAAAACAAACATCTGTATTTTCTTACTTTCCCTAAGAGACTTCAAAAGTTCAGACTGTTTCCCCTCCCCACCCTGTATGCTGTTTTTATGTGTATCTGCGAGGACTTTCATCTCATCGGTTCTGTTTCATCTGTCACTGCCAATCTGTTTAATACTGTGTGGTTGTCATGCACACCTTCAAACCAGCCTG
This sequence comes from Chionis minor, assembly GCA_013398295.1. Taxonomy (NCBI): domain Eukaryota; kingdom Metazoa; phylum Chordata; class Aves; order Charadriiformes; family Chionidae; genus Chionis; species Chionis minor. The sequence goes on along the minus strand of VZSF01004659.1, from coordinate 873,687 downwards.
TGTCTTAAATGCTTTAAATAGCTCGGTATCTTCAGCAAACTGTCCTTCACTTCCTTTTTCAGACTCGCTTCTGAACATGCTGCATAGCACACATTTCGTGCAGGTGTCCACCAGGGATCTCTCTCCATTGGGAAAGCCAACCATTTATTTCTGTTTCAGCCCTGTGTTTGCCTGCATGGGACACCGCTCCCTTGTATCTCACGGCTACTTACTTTCATTGAGACTTTTAAGGGCAGGACTTCACCAAATAGTTTTTTAAAACCTAGGGTAGCCTCTATCAGCTGGATCTCCTTTGTTCTCATGCTCATTGACTCCTTCAGAAAGCTCTTGACGCAGTATGACGGTCCCGTTGATCCTTCCACAAACAGCTCACCTACCCACACTCTTCAGCACCTCTGCGTGAGTGCCAGCTGGCCTGAGCAGCCAGTCCGCAGGACATACTGAAAAAAGCAATGCTGATCCCTCAGCCGGAGGCACGTCCTCTAACTCATCTTTTATAAAAAAGGGCTCTGGCACAGGGCCCTCTATAAGCCTCTCAGGGATAAAATGAAAAATCTTAATTTCTTTTTTTTTCTGTTATGGCATTACCTTACCTAAGCAAAGGTAAGTTCTTAAGAGCTCCTCTGTTAAGTGACAGTCTAACCACATTCATGACAAATAAAATGAAAAAAGAACCACCAAAACTTGAATTTCCACTTAGTGAGTAATGGAACAAAAGAACAAACTTTGAATTACATTCTATAATGCTTCTTTCTCCTTGTTGAAAGTGTCATGCTTCAAAAAATTTCATTACTCCAAATACACCACTACATCGTAACACACAAATGCTCAGGTTCACAGCACTAGGAACATTACAAGCAGCTACTGTTTCTGTAAAATATGCTGGATACTCAGCATTTTTGAAAAAAAAAAAAAAATTTGGACTGCATACTTAAAACTTCAGTTATCAACAGAGAAAATTTTCACACATTATTTCTAAGACATAACAGACATAAAACGGTAATTTAATAACCCAAACTATTTACAAAGGATAGCTGTAAGAAAGGGGAAATTACTTTCATGTACCTTCTTCATAGATTAATCCGATAATGTTCACAGCCTCCCTGCTTACTACAAAGATAGGATTCTCCTCAGTCGTTCTGGGGAAGTGCTGTGCCAATCTGCCAGGTTCTAGTATTAACCGCCGACCTTCATATAGTAGTTCTTGATTCTGAGATGGTATTTTCGTCTGTTTGTAGACCAACTCATGAAATATAGCAGCTCTATAATAGAAACAATACATTCAGTAGTAGTTAGACTCACTACAACAGTTCAACAATTCAGATTTTGTATTACTTAAATAAAAATTCCTTTTACTTCTGATTAAGAACTGGTTTTATACATAAAGCATTTGACTTAGAAGCAGAACAAAAAAGCAGCACGCTGCCTAAGGCTCCAGGTTGCCGTGTTAAAAATATAAATGCTATTTCCTGCAAAATATCAAACTTCCCTTTCTACCTCTGATTTTCCACCAAAGCACGTCTGCATAAACAAACTTGCTTTGGCCTGAACTCTGAAGGTTAGTAAAAACAGGCAACACCAGATGAGAGGAAGGAAGCATGCTTTAGTTTTCTCAGGCATACTCATTTCTTCAAAGGAGATGGATATCTCTCTCCAAGAGAAAAGTCTTGTGTTTTACATGTCAAAAAGCACACCTCATAAATTCAGCCTGTAAGCTAACGGACAGCCAGTTTATCTCCTAGAACAGCAACAGTAAGGAAAATCAAAGACACTTGGGTATTTTATTTCCAGCAGTCAATGGACAGAAGCATAAGAATTTTTAACAAACCTTTCCTCCCCACAAAAAAAAAAACCCAAACAACAAATAGACAAAAAATCTCTAACAAAGAAAAAAATCCCTTAACTACACTAAGAGGAAGGACCAATTTGCCTCCTGTGCAGCACTAGTACACTGTAACTTCTTAATACTACAGCTAGTGTTCAAATAATCAAGGTAAATAATAATAAAATAACTTAAAAATATGTGGTACAAATAGCAATTTGCGCTGCAAGCAAGGTTTCTCTGCAAAAAATAGTACTTGGGCTCTCTCAAAATACAAATGACAGAATAGAAAAGAAAAACTGGAAAAGGCCAGAACTGTATTTATACATTCAATGAAATAACTGTATCTGTTCTCATATTGGAGAATAACACATGCTTCACATTATCTCCAATAAGGCAGAGAAAAGGCACTTATTTTTGTATCAAACTTTAAACCAGACTTCACAGCTTTTAACATCAGTACGTGATGACCATAAAGCAAACTCCATGTAACTCAGGATCCTAAATCGTACCAATTACAACTTCAGAAATCCTGTGAGAGTTTTGCCTCAGACAGATGATGTGCACATTTTGTATTCTTGAGGACACAATAAGAAAAGCAAGAGTTGAACACAGCCTCTGGAAAACTACTTTGTAAATAAGTAACACATACAAACGCTGGATGAGTTGATATCCATCAAGAACACAGACCCATTTTAACACATGAAGGATTAAGTCTGTGTTTCGTCACTAATTAAGACCAAGTTTAAGATCAGTTGATTTGACCTTCAATTGTTTTATTATTATTAGAAATATTTTATGATCAACATGCTTCTATACACTGTGAATACACAGAAGAATTACAAGCTTTCACTTCCTCAGTTAAACTGCCAAGGAAAGGGTAATGAATTTGTAAAGCTGGGGAACTCAGCTAACAGTAATGTTTGCTTGAATAAGAGCAAAGAAATGAAAATAGAGCAAGAGCACACTTACGTATTATAGCTGTGAATATAAACTTTGTGCAAGGTCATCTGCTGTAGAGAAAAGATGTGGATTATTATTCGGTGCAGTATGTCACTTGTCTCTGCAAAGAACTGGTCAAATCCCCAGCATTTTTCCTGGTCTGCTTCAAGAATATTTGCAAGGACAGGTGTGAGCAGTACTTGCAGACCCCTAGAGGACACCAGGAAGAGACAAGACAAGTTGGATGTACTTGGATCTTTTCACCTTGTAACAAATTGCAATACTTCATTGTATTTCTCTCATGAATGCAAACTGAAGAATATCCAGGGCTTTTTTTTTTTCCCCTCTACTGAAAAACAGTGTTCAATATTAATATTTATTGGTTTTTATTAATACACATACTTTATCTCTTTCCATTTTAGGCTCAACTATCAAATCTTTTTTCCTTGGTATTTGACAAATTTCATGGGCATTGGAAAAACGGCATGCAATTTAGAAAGTCTACATTGTAGAGCTAAGGTCACCTTCTACCACTGCTGGGCCGTAGTGTTTTACCCAGCTCACCCCACACACCTACCACAGTTTATCACTTTGAAGGAAGCCACTACCATTTATGGTTTGCTGGCCGAGCTGCTTGCTTGTGTGAGCACACTATGTTGCTTTCAATCAAAATCAGCTGGGTTGGCAAAGACTCATTATTTAAATTGTCAACACTAACAGAATTCATCCCGACTGAGATGAGGTTAAATAAGTACTCCGTGAATGCAGCTCAACTGCTGCAAAGAAAAGCGTGCAACTATTGCCTTAATCATTACTATTCTAGGAGAAAGACCAACTTAAATTTCTTGTATTTCTACTTTGAGAATTTGAATTGCAAGAAACTTTATGGATCCTACTCCTGTGTTATTACAAACAACTTCTTCAAAGTTTTAACATTACATACATGGCAAACCTGAATCCAGTGGTAAAACTGGTTATATTCTGAAGCAAGTTCCAGTTGCTTATAAGCACAGATGGCCTCATTAGAGGTCAGCGGATGCTGTGCTCAAACTCACTTTAGTACTAAACTTATAACAGTAAACACTATTTAAATGCTACTTGAAAACATTACTGTAAACAGACGTTTAAAAAAAATCCACTTCCTTTATTATTTAAACTACTTCAATTATATGGAATAAGCAAATTAAACAACCAAGCAGTATCAGGAAAAATAGATACAAATTTTATCAGTATATTTGCACAGTATAAACTACTGAATTGATATAAACCAGACTTCCACTCTACATATTTTATGGATCTACATATTTGGCTTTCAGAAAAGTTTGTTTCTAGAGTCACAGAACAATTTCTTTCTCACTTTATCATGAAAGAGTAGTAATTTTAAAGTACTGAAGCAGTCTCAGGAAGATAAATAGGTAAATGGGAGGTGTTTTTAAGATCATATTGCGATTAGATCTTCCATGGCTCTTCCCACTGAGTATTATGACACACGAAGCAAAAATTTGATGATAAAAAAATTTAAAAGATACTATGAAAATATGTTAAATGTACTGATGTGAATTTTCTGTCAAAAATGCAAGTCTCAGCTGTCTTTTCTTATCATTTCCTTCCTACTGCCTAATCTTCATAATGTCTGAAGTCACATTCTTGCAAGAAAGAGGGGCCATCAATTCAGAGTTTAGTAAATCTTCACACTTCTTCCTGAGGGTGGAGAAAACATAGTAATAATCTGTCTTATACTCACACTGCTTCAGATTCTCAGGTAGTCATTTGTAAATTAGCAGTCATAAAGCTATTTGGACAAATGGGAAGAAAAAGCAGTTGATAACCTAACAGTAGACTGTACTGATGTACTGAAGAGTTCAAAGAAAACAACTGCAATAGTCAAATCTGTTCCAAAGACCCAATCCTGAGAGAATAACTGGAAAAGCCCAATCAAGCAGCATTGAAACACTTTGTGAGAAGTTCAAACTTACTTTGAAAGACTACAAGAAACAGGCATCTCCCAACTCCATTCAATTGGTCCATTTTCTGCTTTCTGTATTCCAGAAATAGCACCAGAAGGCTTTCCAGTGATTATTTTATACCTGCAATACATTATAAAAATAATAGAGACTTCAACTACTACCTATACATAAATAGGTCTAGTAACTAATCCTCAAACGGGTATCAATAATAAAAGTCTAAACAACAGATTGGCCTAAATTTGTAGGTTGTGCAATAATTAAGAAGCTTCACTTACAAGCTGACAGAGCGGTGCTAAAATAGTAAACAATGAAAAGGAAAAACTTTGGGCTATGTTGGAGAAGCAACTTTGTCTACCTCAGATTTGGGAAAAATTTAAGAGAGATTTCAGGCATCACTAACGGAAGCTGAAGTTTTTTCACAAGTGTTAATCAAAGTCAGGTTTCCACGACAGTTCAATTTAGGCATTTACATGACTAACTTCGAGCATGTTCCTGGCAGGAGATGACATTTAGCCACCACAAAGTCACTTGGGGATAAAGAAGGCTTTGAGAAACCACTTTAACTTGGAAACATCTTGCAATTTGGATACAATTTGGCATTGTCTAACTTTGTACTGAACACGCTAGTATTTCTCAAATTTCCCGTTAAACTAATCAGGAGCAATAGGCTTTTTGCAACAGAAAATTTCAGTTGTGCGTTCTCTTTTTGGAGGATGAGGTACATACAAAACATATGTTCCTTGCTTGTCTCGCAAGTAGATGCAATAACAAGAATACCTGTGGGATGATCACAGTTCCTTAAACTAAGAAAACTGGAGTCAGCTTTGCAAGGAGTAACAGAGCTCAGAGTTCCCAAGTACCACCTTGCTTTCTCTTTTAAATGCAACACACAGAACAGCAGCAAAATAGAACTAGACTAAAATGAAGCAGGAATCAATTCCAACCAGCACATCACAGACACAACTTGTTTCCCATTCAGGAGCTACCCCGTTATCTTCAGCCACAGTCCACGACTCTGCCACTCAAAAAATGTCAGTCTCATGGGCAGCGCGTGCATTTCAAGACTGCCTGGGAAGACAATCATCTAAAGGACAACAGAAATTTGCAGCACTGAAAACTCATTTCAGAATACCATAATTTTGCCTGAATATCCAAGTTATATACACCACACTGCAACAGACCAGCCTAGTGCCATGGTGAAGCAAAGGCATGTGGAAATACATCAATATTTTGGTGAAACTCTGATGCTTAAGTCAGGTGTTAGGATGCCACACAGTAAAATTCTTGTTGAAGCAGAATGTTTGTACTAGTTTTGGCTGGGATAGAGTTAATTTTCTTCACATGGTGCTGTGTTTTGGATTTGTGACCAAAAAGGAGCTGAGAACAAAGGGGCATTTCAGCCCTTACTGAGCAGTGCTTAGACAGCATCAGAGCAGGAACGAGTAGGCTGGGGCTGGGCAAGAAGCTGGAAGGGGACAGAGCCAGGACAGCTGACACCAAGGGATATTCCATACCATATGACATCATGCTCAGCAATAAAAGCTTGGGAGGGAAATTTGCCAGGGTGGCAGTTGCTCAGGGCCTGACTGGGCATCAGTTGGCTGGTGGTGAGCAACTGAGGAGTTTTTTTGCATCATTTGTTTTTCTTGGGTTTGTTTTCCTCTAGGCTTAGAGGTGTGGGGGGGTGGTTGTGGGGGTTTTTTTTTTTCATTTTTGGCTTTTCGGGTTTTTTTGTACTTATTAAACTATCTTCATCTCAGCCCACGTGTTTTCGCACTTTTACCCTTCCAATTCTCTTCCCCATCCCACTGCGGGGGAGTGTGCAAACAGCTGTGTGGTGCTTAGCTGCCTACTGGGGCTAAACCACAACAAAGTTAAAGAATATTTTTCCTTAAATATTTTCACTACTTTAATGTTTACTGTATGTGTGTAGGATTTCTTGATAAAAAGCACTTCACGGACTGACTTAATTTACAAACAGAAAACATTTTCCTTCTAAATTACCTACATCACTTCCTTGTTTCTACGAGGTCCTTCAAAAGGTCGGAAAGGCAAACTCCCTGTTGCAGCATGGTAAAAGGTCACCCCTATGCTCCACAGATCAACTGTGGCTCCGTACTTTTTCTGATGCTCTTTCCTCAAAACTGCTCGCTCATACATATCAGGATGCTAAAGAGAAAAAAAACAGGAAAAAAAATCGGTTAGAATAGCTTTATGAACAATAGAAAGAACAAAACCCCAATCTATCATTTCACAGCAAGATAATGTGTCTTTCTAAACTTTCAGCTGTTTAATTGAAAAGCAAAGATAGCTTGTATCACAGAATTTGCTTAAGTTATTCTGACAGAATATCATAAAAGTGCTCCTAGGTAAGACAGCCACTTTTATTAAAGATGTGCAAAAAATATTTTAAAAATTAGCTAAAGACTGACTGCTAGAAAAAGACACCACTAAAGAGAGCAGAAAGCCAGTATTCCTCCAGACGATTTTGAAACAACAGAAACCAGATTAGAAAAAGATCCATAGCAGAGGAGACTATCAGTTCTGATATTACATGTAGAAAAGCATGTCAGGAAGAAAATTATGCCCAAGATGATTGTATTGATGCCTCTCTGTCTGTCTCTCTTTGGTTAACTAAGATGTCAAGTAAGTGTATCTTATCTACACCTAACATCATACAAGTAGCTAAAATACAAACTGAAGAATATCTACAGAGACAAAGGCAAAGGCGTTCATAACTAAAATATTGTTGTTCTTCCTTTCACACAAAGCAATGGTGGAAGTTGGACCTGGAAATTATTTAAGGACTACCGTGCTCAGATCATCAGCAGGATTGGCATGACCCAAGGTGAAAAAGGTAGAAAGTTATAAATACAATTATAATGCAAAGGTTTAAACACTAATTCCCAACAGCCTGACTTTCACCTACTCAACTCTCATCACAAAGGGCCCTAGGCTTCAAACATTTCTTCAACAGAAAGTGAAATCATATGGGCTTACTAAATACTCTTCCGTGCCATAGAGAGAAACAAATTGTTCATCATCTTCGAGCTCTCTTGCAGCACCAAAGTCTGTAAGTTTGTAAACAGATTGACCATCTTCACCTATAACACGCATTATATTGCCTGGTTTGATGTCACGGTGCACTATTCCATTCTCCCGGAGATGATTCATCCCAGCCACTTCAATAAAAAAAACCAAACACAAACAACAGAGTTTAGGTATGCATCTTGACACAGACTGCACAAGCACTGAATTGTACCTGAGGCCAGGAAGACATACATAAGAAGGGACACTCAATTAACAAAAAGATCAGGACCAGAGAATATTCCAAGTATTTTTGCCTTTTTTCTTTCAAACAGCTAAATTACGGTATTTCTTGCTCTTGGCAACATCTTTCCCATGAAGTAATGGAGAAAAATTTTGTAACAGGCAGACACATGTAAAACTCATTATTTTTCTAGTTTACTCTTCTGAGATTAATTATCATGAGGAATCAGTCCAATGTGACAAATAATCTTGAAACAAACAAAAAGAGAATTGTAGGAATGCTTTAAACAGACATGGCTTCTTAATGCAGCTATCTATACCAATACAGACATAAATAAAAGATGTGACTCCATATGACCATAAAAATTTGTTCAATTAGTTGACAGTCGTCCAAATTCCTTGTCTCTTACTGCTTCAAGATAAACAAAACAAGTATGAGTTTGTTTCAGTCAATGAACTAGACTAAAAAGCAAAGTCTACATACCCACATCTCTCAAAACAATTAAGAACTCAGACTCTGGCAAACCAAAGGCATTAGATGGCTCCTCTAAAACTGTATATAAACTCCCACATGGACAAAATTCCATAACTAGTACTTTGTGTCTAGTTGTTGTCTGGAAAAGAAAGAAAAGAAAAGATAGGTGAAAACAATGTCAGAAATTGCATATAACCACAGGATTTTACTTTCAAAAAAAGAAAAATAAAATCTGTAGCCAGATCATAAATGGCATTCCGGTGATCATCTTCAAAAGAAGCAGAGGTGAATTTTTATATTGTTTCATGTATTCTAACTTGGATAGGGGGAAAAAATTAAGAAAGCCTCAAGTTCTAGGCGCTTAGAGGGGTGACAGCAGTATTGATAGGTTGACAAGTAAGAACTGTAGCACAGAAGAGCAGACATCAGCAATTGTCCTTCTTCCCTCTTTACTAATTTCAGCATTTGGGTCATTTCAACTGACCAGTCTCAGTTTCAGCACAACTACTGCAATTCATACAAACAGACAGTTCTACATGTCCTATGTCATTATAGCAAATCAAAAGCATAACATTGTCAGGATTACCGAAACACCTCCAACTATCAGTATGTATTAAATACTCATATGTGTAGATCACAGAATCACAGGGGTTGGAAGGGACCTCTGGAGATCATCTAGTCCAACCCCCCTGCCAGAGCAGGTCCACCTACAGCAGGTTGCACAGGATGGCGTCCAGGTGGGTTTGGAATGCCTCCAGAGTCAGAGACTCCACCACCTCTCTGGGCAGCCTGTGCCAGTGCTCTGCCACCCTCAAAGTAACTACGCTCCTCGTCATGTTCAGATGGAACTTCCTACGTTCAAGTTTGTGCCCATTACCTCTCGTCCTATCACTGGGCACCACTGAGAAAAGACTGGCCCCCTCCTCCCAGCGCCCTCCCTTTAAGTGTTTGTAAACATTGACGAGATCCCCCCCTCAGTCTTCTCTTCTCCAGACTAAAAAAAACCCCAACTCTCTCAGCCTTTCCTCATAAGAAAGATGCTCCAGCCCCTTAATCATCTTTGTAGCCCTTTGCTGTACCCTCTCCAGCAGTTCCCTGTCCTTCTTAAAACTGGGGAGCCCAGAACTGGGCACAGCACTCCAGATGTGGCCTTACCAGGGCAGAGTAGAGGGGGAGGATGACTTCCCTCGACCTGCTTGCCACACTCTTCTTGACATACCCCATGATGCCATTGGCCTTCTTGGCCACAAGGGCCCATTGCTGGCTCATGGTCATCCTGTTGTCCACTAGGACTCCCAGGTCCCTTTCCGCAGAGCTGCTTCCCAGCAAGTCAACCCCCAACCTGTACTGGTGCATGGGGTTGTTCCTCCCCAGGTGCAGGACCCTACACTTGCCTTTGTTGAGCTTCATTAGGTTTCTCTTCTGCCCAACTCCCCAGCCTCTCCAGGTTGGACAGGCTTAAAAATCAGATAGCTTAAAAATCCTAATTCAAGATAAAGTTTAGGACAGCGGCTTCTTGAGATGCCTTGGAAGAATCATAACCTGCTCCTAAACACTGAAAGCAAGTACATTCTTTCAACAACAAGAAAAATAAGAAAGAAAAAGAAAAAACACTGGTGGCTGGGTCAGAGTATTTATATTATCATATATGTTACCATTCTTTAAAAACGTAACTTTATCCTGTATAGTTAAGGATAAAGGAAAAATACAGTTACTGTGGTTACTACCATGCATCTCAGATCACAACTATAGCAATTCATTACCTCTTCTTCGATGGCAAACAATTTGACAATGTTCTTATGATTTAGTTTCTTCAATACTTCAAACTCTCGCATCTGAACATCCACAGGACGAAGGAAACTTATACTGTTAAATACTTTGACAGCATATAAATCCCCAGTTTTCTGTTCAAAACAAACAAGCAGATTACTAATCAAACAGAAGTTTAAGACTGTAAATGTACACATACCCATTATCCAAGCATTTTGAGATCTGTTGTGCATATGAGCACATCCATATTACAAAAAGTTCAAAATAGTATTTTGTGTTAAGGTGGAAGTTAGCATTCTACTAAAAATGTATGCATGTATTGATTTAGTTTAATATAGACTCGAAGCAAACTGACTAGCAGGATAGAAACTCAATGTCAGCCCACAAAATCTAAGTGCTTTTTAAAAAAGAATAGTTAGCATAAGAAAGGCTACACATTCAAGACCAACCCATAAACTTAGCTGAAAAATAATTTTTCATCAAGAGGTAAGCCACTTGCACAAATCAATAAAAGACATGCACATACTATAGTTCAGAATCTTGGCTCGCTTAAGAGAGAACTTTCAGAAGCTGAACATTGCTCTTTTTCTTTATTGTTCTTTTTATACGAGTAAGGCAGTATTTTGTTTTTTCAGAGAAGGCTGGGTTGAGCTCTACCTACCACTCATGCAAAATCCTGAAGCGATTCAAACCCATGTAATAAGTGACAGGAGCACAGCCATGAGCTTAACCAGAGACTTAAGTTCTCAAGTGGGACTAAGCCCCAGCGTACTGAGGCACCAGCTGACAGCGCAACTCCTGTCCCTCTCAGGGCAAAGTCCGTTCCTGCACCCACTCTAGGAATAAACTTACATTAGTAGCCTTGTGTGCAACAGACTCTTCCTAAGGACAAAGCTTTCCTGTGTTTGGACTGCGTGTGCTGTACAATACACTTAGGTGCATTACTGGCACCCAGGTAAAAGTTGACAACGATCTGCAGGTCACACACTCAGAGCAGTGAGGGTGATGATGAGAAGGGCAACCATGAAACCGTTAAGTTTTACAGGGGAATCATTCTGTGTTGAAACTCACTCACCCAGAAGAGCACATTAACTGTTAAATTATTGCTTAGTGTTGCTTCACAAGTAAACGTGGAGCATAGAAAACACTGTAGCTTACATATAACTTCATATCAATCTTACACAGACCGTCATTACTATAAGGGACCATTACTTTCGCTACTAGGCTTATCTTCATTTTCTGAGACATACTGCGAAATTCATAGGAATGGAATGACCTACATAAGTAAGGTCATTTTAGTCCCTCACTCAGGCTACAACATACGCGTCAATATATCATTTACATGGCAAAACAGCTCAAAGATGTACTATTTTGTACTGATTACTCAAGGCACGTCACTAAGAAGATGGTATCCTAGACATGTATGAAGCATTGACTTCCAGGCAAAGATTAACAGCAAATTGATCTGCTACAATAACATGTTAAGAATATTTCACTTACAGTACAAAATCATAAAAATCACAAGAAATGGGTTTTAAAAGAACAGTGAAAAATTATGAAAAGAATTCAACAAATACAAAAATAACACATCATATAATAAAAACTGATAAAACTTTTATTCCTATTTAAAGTCTTGAGCAAGGAGTATAATTTACATAAAACTGAAGAACAGAGGAATGAAGAATTAATAATAGTTAATATTTTACACGGAAAAATAATACTAAAAAAATCTCAGAAATAACTGTATAGAACTCTAATTCAATGGATGAATATTAAAAATTAAAAACTAAGTATGAACAGTCACAAAGATATACAAAAATGTTCAATTTTACATGTTACTCAGATCAGTAATTTGTCACAAACCTTATGTCGTCCCCGGAAAACATTTGCAGTAGCTCCCTGTCCTAGAATGTCAGACAACAGCCAAAGGTAATTTGAAGTGCTCTGCATCTTTGGTCTTTGATTAGACAGTTTTCTTTTTCACCTTAAAAGGCAAAAGTTAAATTGAATTGTAATTTAGTATTATTGAATTATAATTTAGTAAAATACACAAAAGAGACATTTTAATTAGAAGGGAAAAAACCCCACCCAACCACAACTCCAAAGACATTCAGAAATAGTTAAGAACAACCAAGTAGAGGAGTAAGAGGTGAAACAAAGGAACAAAACCAAGCTAGCTCAACAATGAAAACTAATGCCATAGACACAACATCTCTCTGCATTTGAGGTCTTTACTCCCCAAACTTTGTTTGAAAAACCAACTAGAAAAGTGAAAGCTTTATAATCCTGTAGTGTGTTTGCATGACAAGCTTTTGGTAGCAGGTGGGGCTAGAGGGGTTGCTTCTGTGAGAAGCTGCTGGATGTTTCCCCTTATGTCTGATAGAGCCAGTGCCAGGCAGCTGCAAGACGGACCCGCCACTGGCCAAGGCTGAGCTCATCAGCGATGGTGGTAACGCCTCTGTGATAACATGGCTCAGAAGTGGCTGGAGAGAGGGGGAAGAATATGTGGAACAACTCTGTAGACACCAAGTTCAGTGAAGAAGGAGGGGAGGAGGTACTCCAGCCACCGGAGCAGAGGTTCCCCTGCAGCCTGTGATAAAGGCCATCGTGATGCAGGCTGTCCCCCTGCAGCCCATGAAGGTCAACGGTGGAGCAGATATCCACCTGCAGCCTGTGGAGGACTCCATGCCAGAGCAGGTAGATGCCCAGAGGCTGTAACCCCGTGGGAAGCCCGCACTGGAGCAGGCTCCTGGCAGGACCTATGGCCCCATGGAGAAAGAGGAGCCCACGCTGGAACAGGTTTGCTGGCAGGACTTTTGACCCCATGGGGGACTCATGCTGCAGCAGTCTGTTCCTGAAGGACTGCACCCCTGGAAGAGACCCATGCTGAAACTGCAGCCCATGGGAAGGACTCATGTTGGAGAAGTTTGTGGAGGACCGTCTTCCATGGGAGAGACCCCGTGCTGGAGCAGGGAAAGACTGTGAGGAGTCCTCTCCCAGAGCAGGAAGGAGCAGCAGAGACAATGCATGACAAACTGACCGCAACCCCCATTCCCCAACCCACTGCACCACATGGGAGGAGGAGGTAAGAGAAATCGGGAGTAAAGTTAAGCTTGGGAAAAAGGGAGGGTTCGGTGAAGGTGTTTTAAGATTTATTTTCTCTTTATCCTATTCTGATAGGATAGGATTTTGATCGGTAATAAATTCATTTCCCCAAGTTGAGTCTGTTTTGCCCATGACAGTACTAAAAGAAAGTAAGGGCCATTTCTCTCATTTCTAAAATTTCACAGATGGTATGTCACGTCATTTCCAGCAAGACAGCCTGGCTTCCCCACCCTTCCTGAAATGTAAACTGTGAGATACTCAGGTCTTCACAGATTCAAAGGAAGAAGAAAAATGTTTGATTAAATTAAAATGACTTAAAAAACCGTTAGACCTGCCAGATTTTCCCCCCTGCCAAAACAACAGGAGCTGAAGGTGAATAGCCTTAGCTTTTTGGTTTAATTAAAACACCTATTTTGCCGTTAAATCTAGCAAAAGGCTCTAAGATCAAAATGGATCTAAAGAATCTTAAGAGCAAAATGGCAATCAGACCAGGGAAGGTCCCACAGCAGCAGCCTTTCCTTACAGCTTGGCAAGGGACCCTTCATCAGGCAGCGTTAATTGACAAGAAACAGCTTACTGATACTGAAAAGAAACAAAAAAACCCCTTTCCTGTAACTACTGGAAGAAGAGGTATGACCGAATTTCCTGTGTATGTTTATTACAAGAAGGTGGTTGGCACTTTTGGCGAGCTCCTTGGTGCACAAGATAGCAGCACCAGAAGCCTCTTGTGACTTTGAACACATTTCTCTATGTGTAGCGACTGCGGATTTTATACTTTCATCTAGCTGTCCCCTCGTGTAAGATGCAGGGTTTCTTGCAAAGCTGTCCCAAAACATCCAGGCAATTACACGTAGCGTACAGAACTCAATGACACAATGCAAACACCTGACATTACTCCAAACTAAATTGAGTCAAGCAGCAACACCATTTTTTAAGGTCTAGATAAAGTTCTTAATGCCTAGAGGAGAGAAGAAAGGTTTTATCTCAAGTCTGAGCCAAAAAAACCCAACAACACACCCTAACTGCTTAGAATTCTGAGTTAACTCTGACAAGGCAGTTTGCAATAGCAGAGTAAGATAACTTCTCCCAGCTAGTAGCTACTGTAGGTGCCAAAGAGCTATCTATGATGCAGCCATAGAAAGTAAGGAAGATGTCTACACGGAAATAATGCATAGCCTACTCTGTAAACCATTTGGAAACTCTCCAAATTAAAAAAAATTCCTCATAATTAAAACCCTGCTTGTAACAAGACAGCTAGCACCTTCCCGGTAAACATGTTTTTGTCATTTATTTCAAAGCAACATTCCTAAGACCCATAGCAAGATGCAGAAACATAATTAATCCTTTCTAAGCAGACAGAAAGTGTGCAGAAGGATGAAGTAAACACAGAGTTTCTTCAGCGATGTCTATTCAAATACTAAAAACTTCAGCAGCCTATTAGAGACTGGATTATGAAGTTGCCCAAAATGATAGAGATGAGGTAGTTTATGTACAAGACCAGCTCTCTTCCTTTACCTTACTTTCTAATTAAATTTGCATGAAGGTCAATGGGTGAAAACAAAAGGACAAGTCTGTGACAGATGAGCTTGAATATCATTCAACAGATTAAAAAAACAAACAGCAAGTCACTAATGGGTTCTCAAGGTCTGTTTTTTTTCACTTGTAAAACTAAAGATATAATTATGCCAGTATTAATCCCAGGGTACATATCCAGCACCAACCCAAAGTCAGTGTTGCATTATTAACACTTTTTTTGACAAAACAGTATTTTTATAGTAATAACAAAGTCTACACGCTTTTAGCAGTCTTCACTTTAAAGGCATAAAGTCTCACACAGCTTTGATTTTAGTCTTCAAATTATAATAAAATTGATTCAATAGCTTCTATAACGTTAGACCTCCCTTAATAGCTTTCCTTTCTTAGACTGATTCAGAACCGATCTTTGCTAAACACCCAGCATTTGTCAAGTTTTCTTTTCATGTTTTCCGTTATGTTCCTAGATCATTTCGCTAAGAGTTTCATATAAAAATAAAAATCTTTGTAAGATTCGTCCTATCGATTTAATGCTGAACTTTTTAGTTTTTCACATCTTACTTATGGTCATTAAGTCTGACACTAGATGAGTCAGAAGTTCCTCAAATATTTCTAAAGGCATTTTTCTCCTACCAGCAGTTTGATTTATTGTCCCCCTTGACTCATTAGCATTTCAAGGGTTTGGAAGATGCTTTTGGGTGGGGTTTTTTTGAATATTTTTCTGCTTTTGGTGATGCTATTTCTTTATTTGTCAGCAGAGGGGACTGTAATAGAAAAAGATTGCATTGCTAATGTGGTATTTTTTTTTTAAACTCTCAGTGATTTGAAGCAGGAGTACTGTCTGCTTCTAATTAATACAAAGAAGTTTGCTGTTACCCTAGGCATGCAGGATAAGCACGCAAAGCAGGTAGTTCCCCTGTTAACAGCTGCAATGTAGAAGTTCACCAGGCAAGCAGGGACAGATGATGGAATTAAAATGAAGGCTTTTTCTGTCTACAGGCGAGATCCCATATGCCACCAAAGCTGACAGGCAAGATGCTGGGGTTAAGAATAAATGTTAACATCATACAGTCTGGTAAATATATATAAAGGTTTTATGCTTTCCTGTATGGCCTCGAAAATAAGTCCCTCCCCCCAAAGTTCCTGCTTCCTACTCCCTCTTTCTTCACCTAACCTCCTCCCGGGGGGTTCCAGTCCAACAGCTGGGATGTGAATTATCCAAATACCCTGCCCTGGCCCACGCACGGTGCCGCGTGAATCCATACGAAGCAGCACGCGCTCCCAAAGGCCTGCATCACAGAGGGCAAGCCTGGCTCCAGCACCGCTCATCCCTAGCGCTCTCCGTTTCCAGCCCTTAACGGGGAAAAGGACTCGGCCTCCCTCAGGGACGGCAGCCTGGGGACAGCCACGGAGGGCCACAGGCTCGCCCCAGCCACTCAGCCAGCCCCACGCTCAGGAACGCGGTGTGCAGAGGGCACGGTACCGGGGCTCGTCTCCACAACAGGACATCCTTCCTGAGGCGAAACCTAACAGCTAGCTCCTTCCCGGGGGTAAAAGTTTAACAACTTCGACAACCACGGAGGTAGTGCCGCTACCCGGGGAAAGCAGTTTACACAAACCGCAGGCAAACGTTGGCTTCGCTTTTTTTTTCTCCCCCC
>VZSF01004659.1:820735-856676 GCA_013398295.1 Chionis minor | reverse complement strand
GCCTCGGCGGCCGGCACCTCCCGGCCGCCCCCGGCCCTTCCGCGCCCGGAGGTGGGCGAGGGCGGGCTGAGGCGCGGGGCGGCAGTGGGAGTCGGGTGGCGGGGCCGGCCGGCGCGGCGGTGATGAGGGCGCGGCGGCCCGCTGAGGCGGGGGGCCGGCGGGGCAGGGAAACATGGAAAAGCGGCAGTAGGGTGTTCCTTTAGGAAGGGTCGCTCCGGGTGGTTTAGCCGGCGTGAGGTCCCGAAGGAGCGCGGGCCGGCTCCGGGCGGGTTTCCGTGGCGGTGTGTGTGCTGCGTGGCGGCTCCGGCGGCGGCTCCGTCTCTTGGTCGAGGCGGGGCCGCCCGGTGGCCGGTACCGGTGGCGCTCAGCGGCGTCAGCCTCACCCCGCGGGCTGCGCTGGCGGCCCCGACCCAGGTCGCTCAGCGTCACCCTTTGTAAACCCCACAAAGTCGTGGTGTTTGTCGTCGGTTGGTGCTATCCCTTATTTTTTACTTCAATGTCTTAAAGCAAGGGTCCTTGCTGATTTGCCTTTTTTACTATTTCGGGGTTTTTTTTACTGTTCAGTAATGCTGCTGTTCCAATGAGTGGCCTGTACAGTTTTTATA
Organism: Chionis minor; assembly: GCA_013398295.1. Lineage (NCBI taxonomy): Eukaryota > Metazoa > Chordata > Aves > Charadriiformes > Chionidae > Chionis > Chionis minor. The sequence continues at coordinate 856,071 of VZSF01004659.1, read as the reverse complement.
AGGAAAAACAGATAACGCTATCATTTACGTATAATGTAATTTAAACATTATGGTGGGAAAGTAGTAAATTTTTTTTTTAATCCTTTGCATTTTCCATTTGGAATCACCACCTTCCCAAATCTGAGAAGCCTATTTTTGTGCGGAACTGATGCAAAAGACAACAACCTTTTGCTCCCAGGCTTTGTTTATTGAGATTGTCTTACCTTTCTTAAGTTTTATCACAAGTCCAAAGTTTCACTGGTTCACTCGTTACAGGGACTGGTTGTTCTAAAATTCTGCTTAGTGGAACCAAATGATTGATTTTGACACGTTTTGTGCTGTTAATATAAATGCTTAATTTATATTCCCCCTTTGCCGGCATCTGAGCTGTCTTTTGCACTTCTGCATTATAGAGGGAATAGCTCCCTACCACATTTGCATTCTGTCCTCGTATCTTTTAAAAGGTTGCAGGATGCTCGTCAGAAGTTACATGGTTTATTTCTGCCACCCTCTCTTCTGTACTCAGCTTTAGGAGCCTTTTTCTTTCTTTCTTTTTTTTTTTTCATTAGGTGAATACCCATGAGTGAACTTTGTCCTCTTCAGAAATACTTATGCAGACTGTTCATATGGATTTTAGCGAAAGCCCTCTCAAAATCCAGAAAACACCAGTGAACTTTTCTTTGTATGTTGATGCGTGCTTGCTTCTGCTTCTGCACAAACCCAAGCTGTTGGCTCGGCGTGTTGATGCTTTTGGGAACTGGCTATTTTAAATCATAGTCTCATTCAGGCTGGATGGGACTTGGGGAGGCGTCTGGTCCAACATCCTGCTCAGAGCAGGGTCCGCGCTGACTTCCGAACAGGTGCTCCGGGACTTTGTTCGCTTAAGACGTAGAGCACCTCCGCTCCAACGTCCCGCTTCCCCTGGCTCTGGCCGCTTTCACTGTGGTTACCAGCCCCTGTGCTTTCCGCAGGTCTTGAATTGATGAGGATGATTCATACTGTTCGCATGATTCAAATTGTCCATTTTTCTAGGGTATATTTGTAACATAATCAGTGGTCCTTATGCAAGGAGGATCTTCTCTAGCCTTTAAATGCTTCACAGTATGAATCATAGGAAAACGGTATGTTGAATTTAAGAATGGGAAAAACAGACACCAAAAAGGAAAGTGTCATTGCAGCTAGAAATTTTTACTTTGCTTCTTTCCACTTCTTTTCAATGTATTAGTAAAACTTCCGGTATTCCTCACATCTGTTGTATTTGGGTTCTCATTCATGTTATAAATTCAGGAGTCTGTAGCTGTACAGCTATTAAATCTCTTCATCCTAACCATGCAGCTGTACAAATTGCAACTAAAGATGGCACGTTGCATCCGGTCTTCTCACACGTATAGCTGTGAAAGCCACAATTCAGAAAAGAAAAAGATGCTAGGGGGAAAAAAAAAAAGTCAAACTGATCATAATTTTGGAGCTTTGCTCTAGAAGAACATTGAGTAATTACCACATCCTGAAGTAGTGGTAAGGAGAATTAAGTTAGAGCGCAGCTTCTGAAACACCTGCAAGAAACACCTAGAAGAGTGATGAATACCATTCTGTGGACTTATTATCAAATTTTGCAATTTCAGCACCTGCATGGTCAGGGAAAACAGATGAACAGGAAGAAAACTGTGTTTGTTAGAGAATGAACATCTAACAGCTTGACCCCTGACTCTCACCAAGAGGGAAAGTTGTGGTCAGTAATTTCTGGGATGCTGACATGTGTCTCTAGGGTGTTTAGCTGCTGGAGACTGTAATGGAGTTTTTAATAGAGTTCTTATTGTGCACACACAGACTAAAACTCTGAGGAATGATTGTGAGTAGCCACATTTGGCTGAAGAATCTCATGGAAAATACGATAGCCGCAAGTGTGATCTCACCTTCCAAATTTCCAAAGCCCTATTTCCAAACATGGAAGCACTAAACTTAAAGCTTTTTTTCCAACCAGCACTGAAAGCATTAAAATGGGCAAAATATGATATCTTCTTCTAATCTGATTCTTGTGACCCTCTGGGCAACCTAGCAACAATGAGATAAGAAAAGGAGAGAGTGGAAATCAACCATAGTAGATACTTGCCCAGAAAAAAACCCCATAATCGAATTAATTTGATTTTCAAGAATTTTGAGTGAAAAATTGCATCTTACCAACCTCACCAAAAGCAGAACTGTGAATTTTACCAGTATGTCAGGTGAGAACAGAACTTCAGAAGTTCCTGAACAAGTTAAACACAAAACAGTGTTCCTCTATTATTAAAGAATGGTCTAAAGAAAACTGAAGATTTTAAGCCATATACTCTGATAGTCAAATTATTTTCCATATCTGATTTAAATATTTAGGTGATGTCACAGCTGAACCAGAATAAGTAAATCTATTAAGCAGTCCACTTCAGCTGGAACTGCTTTTTGTAATTCCACATTATTTAAGCCATTTTCTCTTCTGTAGTTTTGTAGAGAGGGAAGGGAAGCAATTCCATGATGTAAGACAACTCTTCCCAGCTTTGCCTTTTTCCCAGCCTGCCACCAGAGAATTCACTCCAAAGCTGTTTATTTATAACATGTACAGATTAATACTCCCAAACAAATCTTAGTCCAAAAGTATTTATGCCAAGTAGTCCACAAATTCTATTCTTCCCCTTATCCCATAGTTATGAAGCCATCTAGGAGAGTTCAGTGGAATAGTGGCTAGTGTTGGTAGTAAAAAAACATTATTAATTTAAAAAATTTTGTTCTGGAGCCTGCCTCCAGAAACTTATGAAGGAAGAACATAGAAACAGAATGTGAGCAGGGAAAAAACCTTCATATTAGAGCAACAACTCTAAAGCCAATCTGCCAAACGATCTCTGCAATCACCAGGGCATCCTCCTGCTGTGTGCCTGTGTAACATGCCTAACACATAACCTACGGGTACCCACCTCACAGCAAACCAGAAACGTCAAACCCAACACCCTAAGGCAAACTGTGGACAAATAAACCCACCCATGCATCTCTCAGAATGAAAGTGAGGAACCAGCAGGGAACAGAAAGACCTGCTGACAAGTAAGAAAACATTTCTCACCCAGTGATTACTCTGCCTCTGACTTCCCACTTCTGCTCTCACCAGGAACTACAGTTCAATCTTGATCTTGGCAAGATGTTCCAGTCTATTCCCCCCCCTTTTTTTTTCCTGATGTGCCACCACCAAGATGCTTCACAGGGAGATACTCCCCTTCCTATTTCTGGCTGTCCCATGCAACTTTTGTCGCTTGTTCTCGTAACCACTACCACTAAGTCTCCTTCTTTCACTTGTGCTGGTCCTTCACAGCAGTTTCACTGTACTTCATCAGTTAAAACCTATTCGCTGTTTTCCTTCCCTCTCCTTTCTTTGGTTTCCTGTTGGCTTCACTTACTGAAAAGGCCCAGCTGAAGTTCAGTAACTGCATGGCTACAGAGAGATGCTACAACTAAATGGCCCCAGTGCCCAACTGCTGCTGAAAGGGGTTTGCTCCCCCCTCCACCCCTACCCACGCATTACAGCTGCTTTCCTTGAATCTGCTTTAGCACTTGGCTCACTCCATGCTGAGATGGTTCCAGCTTTGAATTTATTTTTTAATAGCTTTCAACTTCCTGAAAAACTCAAAAATAGTTACTCTGCCAGATTAGCTTTCCACCATAAATTGTCTTCTTGTGGAATCAGACAAGTGCCAATGCTGACAAGAGAGGGGACAAGGGCAGATTGCCTCTCTGGATAGCACACAGTTGCTAAAATGTCTTACCTGCATTGCTAAGCCAGCCCCCGACCTCAGCTTGCACAGAATTCATTGCCTTTACTTCATACCCAGAAAAGGCCTGAAGAACTTATCTGTCTTTAGTAATTACACCAGCTTGTAAATAAAAGATACTATTTCTCCCCTAACAGTGCCTTGTAGCTTTAATTAAAGACTTGCAGCTGTGTTTCTTACTTAAACACACTGTACAGGAGGAACTTCTGTCACGCACAAGAGGAGGAGTTATGGCCGTGATGAAAACATCATGCGTTTTCAGTCTGGAGGGGCATTTTGATCAATGCAGGTACAGGGCAGTGTACGTCATACAGGAAAGCTGCAGGTGGTACACTTGGTGCAGCCTTTAAATTGGAGGATCATCCATTGTCTGAAGGAGGAGAACTTGTGAATGTCAACTTAATCTCTCAGTGGAGTGTTCTATCTCTATCTTTTTCCTCCTCTTCTACCCCCCAAGAAGGAGCTTTTGTAATACGTTCAAAGCATCTAAACACTGCCTGGAGAGTCTAGTTCACACTCTGAAAACAAATACGTTGCATCACCAGATTTCTCTTTGAAGATAATGTTACATGCACTTCTTTTCCAGTCCAGGTTAAAAAAAAAAAAAGCACAAAGCGGGAGTCCATCTCTTAAAGTGAAGATGTAGAAACTCATCAATTGTCTTTCTAAACCTTGATTTATTTTTTTTGCAGAGATAGTTACTAGGCACTGCATACCTACCACATAACCCAAATGCAATATAACATCTGCAGACCTGCAGTCTCTGCAGCACTGAAGGAAACTGCAGATAAAATAACCTGCTAGTAGCCAGGATCAGCACTTCCATGTTTATTTAAAGATACAGAAACCAACCCACAGATCCTGTTTTACAGCTCACACCTTGCATAGTCCCTGACAGCGCACCATTCTCATTCAACAGGCTCAAAACATGGGAAAGTAAACAATCCTATTTGAATGCTTCGGGCTGAACCAAATTAATTTCTCCGAAGATCCAGACTATCTAACCATTTGTCCTACAGGATACTCTTCCAGTCATAGATGGAAGGTCAGGGTACAAGTTTACAATACAGCTGGGCTGATGTCTGCCACACACAGCTCACTCCCACACTCTGCTCCTCATTCTCACCTGACGCCACCCTCGCAGCCAACATGCTTTTGAGCGTGAAGCGTTTCTGCCACTTCAGCTTCCCAAATAGCTCACCACAGGGTGAGATGAACACCAGAGTCAGCACGGAGGAAGCTACAGGGATATGGTGGGGCTGAGGAAGGAGAGCAGTCTCTTTTGGCAGTGGCCAGCTTACAGACACTTCTTGTGAGGGTGTAATTTGGTAATAGCTAAGTCATGCTCCGTTAGACAAAAGACACAGTCAATTATACTAGCAGAATTAATAAGTGTAGGCTTTTTTTTCTTCTTTTACACAGTACTAAAAAAGCAGCGGTACTACCCTTACTTCAGAAGGCAAAAGTCTAAATCATATGAAAACTAACAGTGACTCCATTACAATGGCACTGTCATTTAAAACCAAAAAACCTTGCTAAAACCAGAACAGCCCTACCTTACTGTTTGCTTCACAACCTGCCTAGCGAAAGCTCTTCCCTCTGTGTGGCAAAGCAGCCATAACCGCAGAGGAAGGAGCCCAAGCCAAACAGCGCAAAGACTGACAGCAGACACTCAGCGACGGCTGAAGTGGCCGGGGGTCAGCCCCGTGAGCTGGGAGGGGGCCGCTGGGAGGGCAGGGACGCAGCAGCGCAAATACGCAAAGCGCCAAGTCGGAGGGGAGGCTTCTAGTGCTGCAGGAGAAAACGCGACACACCTTGGACCCAGGGGACCTCTAGCATTGGTACGGCAGCAACGGGAGGGAAACGGCTTGTGAGACTAGGAAGTACAAAAAGCACCACACTTAATCTGTGATAAAGCAAATCAAGCAATAGGAAACTGTTCGTTAAATGCACAAAAATGGGGAGCAAAAGTCTTGCAGAAATGATACTATCCTATCAAACAACAGTAAAAGTAAGTGCCGTCTACTTTCTTCCCTCAGTGAGAAGGGAGAGAATGGCAGTGACTATCCTCAAAATATCACCACACTCCACTCCTGGCTGCTGTTTCTGATCCACCTCCTCGTTTATTCTCCATTTAAATTGGATGAAGAACCTAGCACCAGGCAGTCTAGAAACATGCTCATCTGATTATGCTAGAGATAAGTCAGCTCTTTACTATGGACATCAGTTCTTGAGGAAAGTATTAAATCCTGTGCCTGGGAAGACTCCTAGCTTCCTCCTGCCCCTATGAAGTAGCTATGAATACTGTTAACATCATAGAATTAAAGAAAACCAAACAAACCACAAAACCAAAGAAACAAACTGACCAACTGATATATTTTGGGACAGAAGTAACACCACTGTACTAAAATCTCTGTATAGACCATTGACCCTACTGAAATATTGCAATATTCACTGCAAATATGAAAATGCAAATATTGCAGTGAATGCAATTGTTTCTTCCTTCCAGCATCTTCCACATGCAAGACTGTAATATAATTTATTACTCAAGCATCAGAAAAAACTGCCAGGTTCTATTCAAATGTAACAGCCAGAAGGTTAAAGAATGCTGCAGCTTCTAAAGATTCAACCAAAATGATTCATAGAGACTTAACATTTCACTGGATAAGATTTTATTTTTTTTATATAAAAAAAGATAGAACCAGATGCTACTTTTAAATGAAATCATTTATTAAACCAATCTGTTTTATAGGAGGTATATATATATTTTATCATTAAGACAACTCCAATGAAATGACTATCTACAAGAATGACTTCGATTGTTTTATTTTCATGTCACCATACATGAACAAATGAATTTTATGTCTTATGAAAACATTTTACTCAGTATCAAAAATGTACACATTTTAATAACCATTGCTATGGTCTGAAGGGATTTTTACATTTAGTTTCAAAAATAAGTGTCATTTTCATTGCTGTATGTGTTACAGCATAAGCTTAAATCATCCTATACATAATAAAAGTTTGTGTAGGTCTACAGATAATTTTTCATGTTGTCACATACCTTCACATTTGAGACAAGTGAGGGATTTACATTTCTCTTTTTTGCAAAAGGCTAAAATGTGTACTGATGTGAGCACAAAGCAACAAAACCAGTTTGAATGGCACAAGAGTTAGCGTTTTTATAAATTAACAACCAGAGTTCTGGATTATGGAAACAGGTACATGAGATTCCAGTACTTTCCTTAGGGCTTCGCTCTCTGGAAGAATACCTGTTAAAAATTTATTAAAAAAATATTTTAAGACAAAGGAAACATAAGACATGGATTGGTTGAGATACAAGATAATCAGTTTGACAGCGCTCATTTTCTTGTTAGCATATTCGTTTAACACACTAGGTTCAAGGATGTGAGTTATTGCTATTGAATTACACTCACACCATCAAAAAATGAAGCATTATGACACATTCTCTACAATTATAGCATCAATTTTTTCTATTTCAACTATTAAACTCAAGCTACAAGAATATCCAGCTATTGAGGAGATGTAAAGGTGCTGAGGATAAGTGGTAATTCTACAGACGTAGATTTGTTAATTGCTGCTCCTTTCCACATAACCGCTTTTACTACTTGGAGATTCCCTATAGCTAAAAACTATTATATAATTCAATATTTCAATTTTACTTCAGGTCACTACCACGACTGAATTGTGTGACAAAGTTCAAATGGAATTAAAAACTATGTAAAGAAAAAAAAAAACTTTACCTTTAAGTAATTTTTAAAAACTTTAGCATCAGGCTGCTGAAGTGCTTGACAGAATTCCTGTAAGAGAAAATAAAGAAATACTAAATAACTAAATGAAGCAACAAGACCTGAGATATGTTAGGAGTATATAGAATACTTTGTATGTAAAGCCAGTGATATTAATTTGTATTTTCCCTAATGGGCATGCAAAGAAAAGCATGTTATGGATAAAAAAATTAGGCTATGACAGACCAAGTGAAAAAAAGAAGTATTTTCAGATATAGGATATCACATTCATTTTTAGCTTAACAGACAGAAACAGGACAATCTACCAGGACTACAATCAAGGAGTTTCTAAACATTTAACTTTTGGTGACTTTGAAATAAATACTTCAGCTCAACATTTACACTGAAGCAGCATTATGTACACACTAAGTGACTCTAGACTACAGCAGAACATGTCCGGCACTTGAAAAAGCTATAATCTTAGGTCAGAAAAAACATTGGGGCACCAGCAAGAGATAATACTTGACCCTTACATGTATTTAATGCCACTTAAAAGTTCTATAAGTTTGTTTTATAGTGAGTATAATTGCCTCCTAATGCAGCAAACCTGATGACTACAGTATCCAAATTAGTTGCCATTAAAATTGTCAGTGTTCACCTAATAATTTCTTCATGGCAATGCTTACCATATGGCTGGCAACACTTAATGGTGAGACAATGGTCAAGTGTAAAGTTTCACTTTTGAGAACCCTCTTGCACTACTCCAAAATAAGCACACAACTCCCCCACGCTTAATAGCGTACATCACTTTTGACAGTAGAACCAGTGATGTGCCCTAAATTTCTGTAGTGTTGAATACAGTCTTTATCATCACACCTCTTATACATTCAACGTTATTATTTTACTACTGAGTCATTACTCTAGGTATTCTGATACTTTTTCCTCAAGCTAAAATTTGAATTAAGATGGCTCAATCATGTGCACTAGATTCTTTTCTGCAAGGTACTCTTGCAGTAACTTTACTCCTTACACTAAATTAATCCTATTCTGATGTGCAATGTCAGAGTAAGCTTTACTGAGGGATGGCATGAGGCTTTGTCAGTATGCATTTTGTTCCCACATAACATGTATGATTGTTAAGAGTTTTCAAAATGTTTTTTTAGGAATTCTTACCTGGATTATCTCAGGAGCTACTTGCAAAGAAGGCAAATACTCTTGCTGAAGATACTGAATGCACTCAGGCCCCTAAGAAAAAGCAGTACACAATTTGTACAAGTATATTTTGGTACATATGGGAAGTCCTAGCTCTACACTGTGTGGTACAGAAAAGTTTGAAAACAGGTGGTCTACATGACTATTTTACAGTGAAGTTATGCATATCAGATACCAAATGCTCACATTATTCTCAGCTGTTAGCAAATTGAAAGATTTCTCAGCCTTGGCATCAAGGATTCTACTGCAACTTGGTATCTTTTGTTACATAGCAGAAGGCGACACTGAAAATTGCACTGAAATAAAAACTACAATACAGCCAGTCAGTTTTTGACATGTCAACTGTAAAAGTCGGTCAAGTAAGAAGGCAGCCCTAATTTCACTATCTGGCATATGAAAGAAAAGAAAATAAATTGCAAATTGGTATCTGCCAACTGCTTTACCATACTGCTCTCATTGTGAAATTTAGTAGCCAAGTACCCCTGAACAGTGTTTCTCTTCTTGTAAAACTAACTATGTAACTTGAGGTGGACTAAACTGTAATAAAATGGAACTTCCAAACCTCTGAGAGCAGCAGACAGGTCTGTTTCAGTTAAGACATCAGTTTTTGTTTTCTTTGTCTGCATTAATCAGACACCTCTCATCACAAGAGGGATTACTGTACACTGGCAGTATAGAAACATGACCCAACACATCTACCAGGGGAAAGTGAATCAACTTCATTAATTCAGGCATAAGATATCCTAGAACACGGTATACAGTTCACATGGGGGTAAGAGAAGATTTTAGATGATTTTTCTGTATTTGTATCAGTAGTGTTAAAAGAAACAGTATTTGCAACAGAAAGTTATTTTGTTTACCAAAGCTTCATTTCCTACAGATTTATCTCTTTGTTGCTTTTGGGGAAAAAGCAACAAAGACAGTTGTTCTCCTCAATTAAAACACAATCTCTTCTCTGCCAGTTTATTACTTCTTACAATTTTTGTTGTGACTTTTACTTGCATTTGACAGAAAAACATTAGCCTGCAAGTTAAAGGACATAGCAGGAAACAGTAACATGAACATAGAAACTGTTTAATTTCCCATTAAAAAAGGAAATACACTGTAATGTTTTAGTCAGATAACGCAAAATTCTTTTTTTCCATAAAAGTTTTTCTATCTAGTCTCCTACACGTTGAAAGATACCTTTAGTTTTCACAGAAGTACTTTATAGTACATCTGCGCTTGCTCTTTTATGTCAGTTTAAGTACTACATTGAAAAGTGAAACACAGTAATGATCAAATGAGCAGATTCTTCTCCTTAATGAAGAGTTAATATTTTGCTGTAATTTATAAAGAGGTAGAACTAGAGGATTCAGTATCCCTAACACAGCATTATAGCCATCCTATTATTTTATATAAGGGTAGAGTAGTAATTCACCCTACTAAGTATCTAATTTTTAGAAATTGATAAAAGGACTAGAACAAAATCTGCAGGAGTTATTCCCTGCAAAGTTTTATGAAGCTTACCCTTTTGAGATGAATTGTTTTTAACGTCACTGCACATTCTGATAAAGCCTGCAATGTAATGCATAACATTAGACTTTTGATTAGTCTACTGGTTAAATATTTAAGGCCAAAGAACCTAATGAGGTTCAAAACAAGGTCTAGTTTGTGCCACTATTCCCTCATTCCACCCTGCCGCCCCGCCAATAACAACAGCCCCAACCTTCCAATTGTTGTCCCAGTCCAACCAGAAAAATTTCTGTCACAGCTGAATGCAAAATGAACTCAAGAAAAGGCATCGATGTGCGTTCACTTTCACTGAACTTTAGTTAGTAATATAGGTCAATGTTAAATACTCAGATCTGCAATTCTGTAGCTTGATTTTTAGTATAGGTGAACTACAGAACACAGTACCACAATATTCAATAAGTAATCATCCATGTACCTCAATAAAAACACCTAAGGGATTTTATTAGTGAAATGATGACAATCTTTGATACGACACGGCAATTGTAGTTTTCTTGGCTTGAATCTGCCCGAAAAGAATGACACAAAAAAATACACACCAATACTGTCTGGGCATCTGCTAAGTCAAACGTTTGCTTCAAAGGTGCTAGGAAACATGCAGGAACAATGTGCTTGTAGACAAAGTCTGCAAAACCTACTGGTCCATCTTTACCTCCTGAAAAGAAAAATAACATTCCATGTTCTATTATTGCTTCATGGTTAGTAGCAGCTGCAAAGGAATTAGGGAAAGACAGTCTTACCCCAAAGTTCCACCAACTTAGAAAGAATAATAAAACACGTCTTCTGTGCAATAGGATCTGGGTAATCCACTGCTCCTTGAATGACAGTGAACAACACACGCTCCACATTCTCTGCACCTAGAACACATTAAAATGAGCTTGTCATTTCAACTTGCAGGCTAAAAATCTTTCTGTACACTATTTTATAGAAATACTGACCTGGAAGACATGCTTCAACTTCAAAATAGCTCTTTTTTGCACAAATCTCAAATATTTTTTGGAAGTTTTCCCTACGATGCAAGACAACTCTTATTTAGGTTATAACTGTTTGGGGGGTTTTTTGTTTGTTGTTGGGTTTTTTTAAAAAAATTTGGAGATTTTAATTGTTCTTCTGGCCTTTAACATACACAAAAGTGAGGGGGCAACTTTGACCTGCTTACAAGTTTCCTCTTCTCTACCCAAACCTCGTAGAGCTAATTAAAACTCAGCTGCACTGAAGTAGTTCACTGATCTTCCAATATATGGAAAGATTATTTTTTAATCACACTTTAAATTTCTGTGCTTATTTCTGTTTGATTCCTTTAAAAAATTCTTGGCACACTGCCTCATTCAAGAAAGTGCTCACTGCTTCTTAATGCCACCCTTTCCTTTCCCACGGGGATTACCATCATTTTAGGATGGAAGGAAGGAAGTCTGAGCTCCTATCAGATGACTCCCTTCAAAGCTTCTCAAGTACCCGGCCATTTTGGTGGAATACAAACCCAAGAATTACTTAAAGAATCAAGCAACTGGAAATTTAACTTCAAATTCCTGCTATCAAAAGCACTAATTTGCATTTGGCCGCTAAGGGTGAGGAAAACCGGGTAAGTGCATATGTAAGTCATGTGATGCCTTCTACCATAGATAACAAGATCAGGTGATAGTAATAAAAAGTTACAGAAATACTAATGTGTTCTTCAGAAAATGAACACCACAAGGCATACAGGCAGCTGTGAGTGGTCTTGCCCAACAGTTTGACTGTTGCTATTCATTGTTAGATATTGTACCATCTCAGGTTCACCAACCAAATACGATGACGCATGAGAATGTTTTATAAACCGTTCTTCTCCTTATAGAGCCAGTGTTCACATATAAGCTGAAAAGATTCATAGGAAGAATATGCCTATTGTAGCTGGTTTTCACTAATGCAAATTCTTGTGCAACAGGTAAGCAATAGAGAAGTTGAATGCTGTATTTACATTAGCCCATTCTGCCTTTACATAGCTAATAGTACTTGACAGGAAAGAGGCTAGTGATTTTAGTAGACAAAACTTACACGAGAATAACCATAGTACTATCCTCTGAGAAACTGAACTACTTGCCTTGATTAGCTATGACTTCACTCATTCCACTCCCAGTTACTGTCTGCAGAAAAGCAAAGTAACTCCTCCGTAACATTTGCTTTTCTAAAGCAGCAGACTGGTCATTTTCTTCTGCTGGAAGGAGCAACACCTCAAAAATAGCATGAAGTAGAGGCATAAACATCTGTTGCAGAAAAGGTGAAACCTGTGTCTGTGGAGATTGGAAGAGAGTATCAACTCAAACTGTTACAGAAATTGAATATTTTGAAATTAAAACTTACGAGCTTGTTACAATTCTCAGCTTTTTCACATACCAACTATTTGAACAAAGTGAGTTCACATCCACCATGAGCATGACTGCATCTTGAGTTACACGCCACCTATTGCTAGTCTTTTGCACAAAAAACCCTAGTCCTAGCTAGTCTCATTTCAAGTAGGAACGGCAGCTTTTTCAGAATTTCCTATCCTTCTGTTCAGACAGACACTACTTCAAATTCCCTCAAATATCAAGGGGGGCTACTGTAAAGTTGCTGTAGTTATGCATCTCTTAAGATGTTAAAACTGACAGCAAGTTGCCTTCTGTAGTATTCATTTTTAAAGACTGTTGAAGAAAAAAAGTTTTATTGAGCTGAAATACTACTGGCATTACAGAATAAACTTGTCATTTATGTCCTACTTGCAGTGAAAAATATGAAACGTGGAACGACACTAAATTAGTTGAACACTTAGGAACTGAAAAACTGAAGGTGTGCACTATTCAGCAACACCCTAGACTTCCATAAAGAGGCAAATTAGATGTTCATTTCTTAATGCTTAAATAAGGTTTTATCTTTAATCTTCTCTTTACTGTACCTGGAAAGTATTCAAGGTGAGACTACTGAAGCTAGGATCTTTATTTTAGCACATTGTGGTGAGAATGGTACAGTACCATACGAAGTTAAACATTACACTTGAACATGGTATTTGTCCAGTCTTGCTGTGACTAGTTTTTTTTTTAACCTTCAACTTAAAATAGTTTAAGTATCTACTGTTATCTTAAAATTGCTTTTAGTATAACTTGCTAAAAGGACTAGAGTAATGAGAGTCTTTCTCCCTAATCTCCAAAATACTTAATTTTTCAAAATTCCTTCTCTCTGCTCTGCAGAGAGGATACTCCAAACAGATGTCCACATGCTAGATTCACACAGGTATATTATCGCTCTCTTCTATAGCTGACAAAATACACTTCACTTCTAGTAATTTTAATTCTGCATTCTGCCAAAAGACTTACTTAAGTCTATTTAAAGGGCTTCTTAACCTTCTCGCACAGCAATGAATTTCCCATCCCATTCACAACAGTGCAATATTCTTGTGGCAGCTCCAGGGAACGACGCACAAGTAAGAGGTTAGTGACTTCATAGATCTCATTGACTTTGTACTTGAGCTGTTTGAAACTAGGAAGCTCTCAAAGGCTCCACTTAAGAACCTTTGCTAGATAATCAGCTGATGGTTCTGCTCCTACTTAATACATATCTCATGCTTCCACTTCAAAACCTCTGTGTTTGTCAATATATTTTGAATAACAATGCATTAAGTCTCAGCCTACATTTTAACGCAACACCACTGCATCAAGGTCTTGCAAGTCAATAATCTTCCCCATATGTGCACCCGGTATTTCTGTATCCTTGGAAATCTCATTATATAAAAATGAGAAAATTCACTTCAGAGCTTGCACAGTTTGTAATATTAGCTTAACATTTGGGAGGCGCATGGAGTTAATTGTGTCAGTAAAAAAAACCAATTTGGTGCTGCAAGTACTATCTATGTTTCTCAGTAGCAGCCTTAGAAATATACTCATTTATTAATTATGAGATAAAGGTTCTGACACATAGCTATTTTTCTGGAACCAGAAAAGTGAAGATATCATCCCCTTTTTGATCCTGAAAAGCTTATGCAATATCATACCTTAAACTTAGCTGTTATTTGGTTTATAAGAGGAATGAATTCTTGAAGATCTTTTGCTTCACAATCTTTAAGCATATGTTCAGAAGCAGAAGGAATGAATGGAAGAACTTCTTCCTCTAGGCAAATAATCATGCGATGAAGGAAAGTGCGGACACCACTTCTCAGAACTTCCTTTTGTAATGGACAACTGAGAGCTGGCAAAAATGTCTGTAAGCAGTCCAGATAAACCTCTGAGCAGCCACACTGTTTGACAGTTTGCTTATTGCTGAAAGCCTTGCTGGTTCGGCTGTAAAAGCAATACACCAAGTTTTATATAAGTTCATATTCCAATACAATGCAGAAGCAACAACACTGAGAACATATACTTTAAAACCCATGCACTAAAGTAGAATTTTATGGAATGGGAGCCAAACACTGGAAGTAATGAACAGGATTATTTGATATGAATTAGCTATACTTTGGCAGTTTTTGGAGAATTAAATTCTAACAGTTTACAAACAGTGTATGACTAGAACGGCTCCAGTTCTTTGAGGGAGGGAATATATGCTGGTTCACTGCAAACTTGCTTAATATTCTCTGGATCTACATCCATAGCAGCCTTTTCTAAGGGGACTTAACTAATTTTCTGGGCTCCCATAAGAAATTCTACAACCACTGATGGTTTTCTAGGTCAATAGAGTACAGGTAGAAACTCAGCCCCTCCTCCCAATAAATCCTTTATATTTCCCTTTTACTCAAACCAGAAACACACAGAGCCACTGTGCTGTACCTACCTAGCAAACCCAACTGCATGATTGAGGCAGTCAGCCAGTGCCATCTGTCTGTCCTCATCTTGTGCCATCATCAGTTTTTCTAGCAATACTTTGAACTTCTCCATCAGCGGAGTCAACAAATTCCTCATTAGAGCCTGTTTTCTTTCTGCAGAGTATTCGCTGTTAACTATTAATACTCCAGCTGTTTCATAAATGAAAAGTTGATCATCACTGCTTAACAGAGCCTGGTAACCATTTTCCTAAAACGGAAGGTAACAGGCATAATTTACTAAGTGTCCTTTATCAAAGTTGTCTTCTCAAAGTTTAAAGATACTACTCTTTCTTTAATCATGCCTAAGTAATCTCTAGAGTACATTTATAATAGTTTTATTCTTTTCCTACTTACGTAGAAGAGTGAAGTGCAGGTAAAAACATAGTTGAACAACTATTTTTATACAGTTCAGACAGATAGCCTTCTATATATACATCCATCTCTAGCCAATGCTCCCAGAAACCCACATATGAGGTACAAATGTAAGCATGCAAGTGATCTCATACCAAAAAAGCAAGACAATTATTTGTGTTTAAATGTTTGTGTGCTAAGCTTACAATTCAGCAAGTACTCAGGCACACTGATGAGTAAGTGCAAGCCTTATTCATTACAAAAGTCTGCTGTAAATACTCACAGGAGGAGAAAGTTCCAGCAGGTCTTGTATTCTATTCAGAACATCTTCAATAAAGGGATTCATTTGCTTACTGAAGAAAAACACAAGTACATAACACTATTTAGAAGTGTGCGCATTTTTAGAGGTTTCCTGGTATTTTATTTACACTGTAAAGCTAGACTCTAAACTACCTTCTCAATACAGAACTCCTCTTTTAAGTATCAAAGCACTGTTGTAGAAAAACCTGGCTTATGGATATGCTTGTGCTTGCGGTAGGCCAAATAGATACATGACATATCGGGAAATAAACATTTCTTTCTCACCCCCACCCCCCTTTTTTTAACATGCATAAATAGCCTCACTCAAATGAGTGAAACATTTTCATTAACAGCTAAAAATGCATCCTTCCGAAATCTGAACCAACTTGGAGCTTCTCCTGCCTCTACGTTAAATACATGCCTGTGAAGTAACACCAACAGGACAGGACTGTTTGAATGGCTAGTACACTGAGTAAACTTAATCAGTATAAATTCTGTAAATATTCAGAATTTGGTCAGGGACGAGGAAAAGTTACTCGGCTCTGCTCACTAAGGAAAAGCAGGGCAGCAGACATTTACATTGTGATCAGTTCAAACAGCTAATCAAAATAAGCTAAGAATAGGTATCAGAGTTCTTCGTTCTGTGACAAATTTTTCCACTGCTACCTTAGTATTACACGCAATCGGACAATCTTGCTAGAGCACTGGTTTTGACATATTACTTCACTGCAGTCCATTGGAAGCCCAGGTTGTTTCAGTAACAACTGTAATGTACGGAAGGGTTATGTATGGTAAATTCAGTACAATTTGGGTACATTTGTAACAGCTTTACTCACTTAAGAGACTTGACAAATCTGGAAAAGAGGTAAGCTGTTCGACTTCGTACTTTGGGACTTGTATGGCGAAGACCACGGTGATCTAAAAATGCCATCTGCAATCAAGAAAATCTCTCAGTCTTAGACTCCCTGAACAAGGAGGGGAAAAGCTAATCATGTAACAATTTAAGAAACCCAGCCTCTTTAGTGACCTTCAGAAAATAAGAAAGTTTCCCAAGTCTGAAGAACTTCTCTAGTCTTATCTAGTTGAAAATGCAAATGAGATGAAACTTACTAGAACAGTTGGAATGTGCTGGGGTTCAACAGCAAAGAATTTTTCATATCTAACCACTGTTTCAAAGAATTCCAGGGTCACTGATGTATGTTGATAGGCACTAACACCAGAAGTCACCAGCTACAAATAAAAGCATTAGCAAGTTAGTACTTTAGCTGTTCATAACAAACTAAAATGTAGGCGACATGCTGGTAATGAAGATGAGCCATTTGAACTGGAGCGTTCCAGTCTTTATTGGCACTTTTTAATAGCTCCCACAACTCACATGCTTACCGTTCTCATCATATCTTGTAGAGCTGTAGCTTTTGTAACATCACCAGAGAAGTGAGCACCATGAGATACAGGAAGAGCCTCAGCCAACATATACAGCAGCCTTATTGCTACTTCTACTTCCATAAATCGTGTAGTCTGCCAGTTCCTAGAGACAGAATATGAAGATCATGCTAGTCTGCAGTAGCTTATGTAATAATCATAGTTCTACCACGTTAGTTAGCATTTTCTTTTCAGTCTTCTTCAGACGCTCAGCATGAACAGAGTAGATTTAAACTAAGAAAAACACTGTAAGACCTAGGCAGTATTTTAGGATGCTTCTGGAAGACTTTACCCACAAATGCAGCACCCCTCCATCAGAGCACTACCGATTTTCTTTTACTAGTTTCAACTTGAAAGGAGCAAGGTAAAAGGAAGCCACCAACAATACTAGATTCCTCTCTCTCTCTATATATATACACACACACACACACTCACACAACTGTCCTCCTAGTCAGGCAACTAGTAATAGTGTTTCTTTACATGCACAGTTTCCAGGATTGGTTCTGCTCTTTTTGTAAAAAAAATACTTGACTTTTGTTTCTTTTCCCTATTCAACCTTGGTTTTCTGATAGCAGTAATACATAAATTTATTTGCTAAATCTCATACGCATTTACTTGAGGTGTAAAGTGAACACCTGCACAAATGGCTCTTGCTGTGTAGGTAAATGACAGAGATCAAGAGACATCTCCAGGAAAAAAAGTTGCCATTTAAGGTTACAAAAAGAAAGCTTTTTTCTCTAAATGGCTAAGTAAAAGTTTATACAAAGTCATATTTATTACGAAGTTGTAATAAGCTCATTCTATCAATTGGCTTTGCCTTGCTACATCACACTTATGTTCATTACCAACTGACGGTTACAAAAGGCAAAAAAAGCTAAAAGCATTGTGTAAGCAAGTTAAAACCACCAACTTACTGAAGTGTAGTGTTAAAAACTCTGCGGACAGATGCCAACAGTAACTCTGGTGAGACCTGAGCAAGTCTGTCCAGCAACAGTTTCAACTGCTTTCTGTACTCCACAAACATTGCTTCATCTTCGCCCTACAATACATTCACATGTCAGTGAAGTCTGTATTGTCATGTATAAATTAATCCACAATTGTTTTAGACAATTACACCTAAACCAAAAACATGTACATACAAGAGCAGTACACCATGTTCAGGGAATTCAATAATGCTCACCCTATGCTCTTGCAACATAATAGCAGGCTCTTTTTTTGGCTGGTTGTAATATGCTGAGATCCACTGCATTCAGTCCAGAAACATTAAAAAAAAAAAAAAGGCTTTCTAAACTGAAAACTAGCCAGAAGTACACGAAAGAAAAGAAAATGCTCTTGGCAAAGCCTTATTGACCCAATTCTTGAAAATTGACTCACTCCTCAAAGATGTTCTTTCTCAGCATCTAGCTTAGTTTTAAAATTAAACATTTTACAGAAACATTTATGACAGACTGCATGCAGTTTAAGTTAACCTTTTTAAGACTATAGCTCTCCCAGCAGCCTGAAGCAAAAGTAAGTCTAAGGTATTCAATCATTACTGCCAGCTGACAAAGATGTAAACATGGGAGGAAAGTGAAATCAAAGACTTTCCGCCTCCTTTAGCTTATTTTTGCAGAGGTTTGACCATCTCAAGTAGGCCAAGCAGCATGTCTTAAACAGTTTCATTACATAATATTTCTCAAATTTTTTTGCAAGACAGAAGTGATGCGCAGAAAGACGCAAACTCACTACAGACCTTTGCTTCCTACCTTCGAATACTCAGTCTATGAAAAATATGGATTTTAAAAGTGTAAGCAAGTTTTATTATGTGTAATTTATTAATAAACTTTTTTATTCATAACACACAATACCTCATTTTCAAAATTATATTCTTCATCATATGTCAACTTCTTCATAACAGCCAACATGATTGCCTAAGATAAAAACAGCACTGTAAGCATAGACGCAGACAACAAATGAGAAGCAACTGTTAAAATCCTACAGTAAAAGAAACGTCAAAGTAAGTGTTAAATATTTACAGTATTTTAAATCCCATTTGAATTATTATTTTCAGAGGCAGAAGTAACAGTCTAAATTAAAACAGAAAGATTACATCCAAACAATACACGGATGCCATTCCAGATGCACAGCATAGATGACTTGGAGCTCTGGGTCTCTGACAGTATTATCTAGCTTTGTTTCCCGCTTGTAATCTGTGGTCTTTGGTTCACATTGAAAACAACAATTAAGATGACTAAACGAGGGAGAGGAAGCTAAACAGGTTGTCCAAGATCCTATTTTTAAAGGGGCAGGTGAGCTTAGACATAACATTAACTTCTCTAGTTGCTCAATGTCCTTGAAAGGGTTTTTTTTGGGACAAGTTAACAAGCTGAATTGGTTCAGCAAAGAAACCAAGAGTAAGAGCCAGGAGCAGCAAACAAGTATGAAAAGCAAAGCCTTCCCCTTTTCAGCAGCAGCAAATTATCAGATCAGTTAAAGCACTGATGTGCAGTTTCACACAGTAGGGACTGTTGATAAGTCCCAAAACAGGAATAAAGATCTGATCTCTACTGAAGTCTCAAACTCTAAATGTACCACTTTGATCTTACTAAGCATTTACTAGTTTGGGTTTCTCAAACCCTGATTTAATGTTTAAAACACAGGGAGTATTCAATTCCACTCATGCTTTCCAGGATGGACAGAAATTGGACAGACACACAGTTAGCTAAAACAAGGGTTTAGAAGTCTACTATAGTTTAATTTTCACTTTAGTTCAGCAGTTTGTTCTGGGGAACCTACAAAAATGTGTATTAAATTGAAATATTCCAAATGGACAGAAAGCTATTCTGAATACTTAAAACTGAATCAGAGGCAGACCGTTTTTATGTCTATCACAACAATAAAACGTTAGAAGTCATTCCTGTACCTACTACCAGGTGAAAAAAAAAAAATTGTGCTTTTTTCCTCCCCCATGTTGGTTAAATACAGTACTCAACAGCTTTTATTATAACTATAGCAAATGAAAATGCTGACTGTATCAGCAAGAACTTGATCACGATTTTGTGATTCTCTTCCAGTACTGGAGGTTCTGAATAGCTGTAAGTTTCAGACAAATAATAAACAATAGAACAAGGTACATTTATAAAAAACACCCAAAGCCTTTTGACAAATGAATCGCAATAACACATTTTTCATTTTAAGTGCAAAATCTGACGTTCTTTAACACCAAAATGGACTAATGAATTAAACTTAGGTTACTGAGGTAAAATCCTTGGTGATCTAGCAGAAACAGACACTTGTAATACTTTGAGGAAGAACATGATCCAATAACAAGAATGTGATCAAGCTTTCTACCGATGCCAAGTGTCAGCATCATCTGTGAAAAGCCTCTGCTTCTCTATAAGAAGCAATATTAAAATAATTGCAAAACATTAGTGTGATATGCCTGTAGCAAGAAATGCTTAGAAACACCTGTCATTTTAAGAATTAAAAATGTGATCCCGTTGATGAGGAAAAACTTTGGGACTTTAAAGGCACAATAAACAAGATCACCTTTTTTTCCTCTTCAAATCATGTGCAAGTCGGAAGTGAGACCTTCTTAGGCACAAAACTTTAAAGGAATGCTGCTAAAGCACATGATTTAAAACTTCAGACAGACAACAACAAAAGACTATTTCCCAATACTTTCTTTTATCCAAAACATTATAAGAAAGATTGATATGACTGCTTCTCAGTTTCATACAAATCCTCAAAAAGTACTCAGTAACATTAAGAAATAATTATAACACAAAGTTCTTCAGTATGAAAACAAGTTTAACAAAAGAAAAGACTTCAGGACAGGAACACATTCAAATGTTGAGTGTCTTAAGTGCACTGCAGTACTAATTTAGTTTGATCCAGTTATAAGAACAAGAGAGACATAGTAACAAAAATAAAATGTCAGCAATGTTATCAAACTTTTCTTACTGTATTACCTCATCCAATTTAAACAGACATTAAACAAAACCAGATCAAGATAATCTAGACCACAGTTATCTAAATTAAATTTTTCATGTTAGATCAGGTACAGAATTCAGTTTTCTTTGAAAAGGAATCACAGCTGTCAGCTGGATGAACTTAAAAAATACCCACACCAATCAACACCTAAATTAGTATATCCACATTGGTGCAGAAGGGTCATAGGGAAAAGAAAGCAAAGGAGGACTGTGCTGAAAAAAACAAACAAGTTTACTACCTCCAAAACTGGACATAAGCCTTATTTACTAAGCTTTATGCTTTATATATAAACTTAAGCATAAACTCAAACATATAAACCTAAGTTTAAAGTTAAGCTTGATGTATAGTTTAATGTAATGCTGAACATGTAACTGCTCATTGTAAGTACAACTGTTACATTTGAAGCGCAGCTTCTTTCCTAAGTTTAACTTATGATACTAACAAGGTTGAATTTTATGACAACCCTTCCTTAATAAATAACCCAACCTTAATAAAAATAGAAAGCTCCAGGAAAAAAACCTTTTTCTATCTTAAGAACATTCTATCAACTGTACAGACTGTATAGGAGCTTACCAACATATGCTTAAAGGTTGCTTGGGAAGACCAGCTCTAAAATAACTTTCATCTTCATACACAATTCAATATAGGCTTACTATTTAAAGAAATAGACGGAACACACTGTCCTTACTTTTAAGTCTTCCCTTTTAATTATTGTCACATGCACATTTTAAGGCATATAAATAAAGCATGACTTGTTTCAGCAAAATGAAAAATTCTGACCCAATGTATTCGTAAAAAATGTTAAAAAGAAAATACTTACCTCTACATTAGCTTTTTGTTGGTCTGAAAGCCCAGAAAGCTGTAAAACAAATTCCAGGTGTTATTTTTTTTGTATAACAACTCCTTTATTTTACTGTCCAATAGGAAAAGACAGGTTTGCTTTTTTAACAGCCGTATGATCTGCAAGCCTTCTTTCTGCTTAATGCAAGATTTAACCCAATTCCTTCAGGTTTCTAAACAACACTATAGAAATAGCGTGACCACAGCCATTAAAGATAATGAATGCTCATTAGTCAGAAAACTTATTTTGCAAGTCAGCTTGCGCATAGTATAAGGTTCACATATTTCCACAAAAATCAAACTAAATCATATGCCAAAGAGTGATGTTAAATTGAAACTAGACATATTTACTTGTTTCAAGATGTGAAGGTAGTCATAACAAAAGCCAATGATATTAGAGGAGATGTCATCATCTTCGTGAATTAGCAGTTGCAACATTAGGGCCACTTTTGCTTCAATAGCTTGCAGAGTGTCTTGAGCACTCTTCATATCACCATTTTTTATCAGTTTAGTCCAACTAGCTATTAATGCTTGCCCCATCCCATTGACCAGCTTAGAAAATCTGGCCAGAAAATCCACATCATCTTCCTGCAAGAAAAAACATCCAATTAAAAATAATAGCAGAGCTCACATTTAAACAGCATGAGTTTACAGACTGTACTATCCATGTCTGGTATGGAGAAGTAGTAAAACCAATATCTGTCTCCTAGATGGAAAGTACAATTGTCTGGTTCGTTTTGCCCGGGGAATGGAGAGAGAAAAATTAAAGCAATGCCAGGTTTGGCTGTCCTCCATTACACAACAGTAGCTTGCTTCATCTCTTCAGATTAGTTTGTTTCTCTTTTTACTTTACAGCAAGAAGCAGGTTCAAAATAAAAGCAGAAGCACATACCTACCATAAATATTAGGCTGTATAAGAGGAAAATCTTTTTATGGGAAAACTTCAAAGAATTAACAGCTGTAGCTCACTTCAGAAATACTGATAACGAGTAACTTTCAGTACTGCCTGTAAGAGTGAGTTAATATTAAGTATTTATGGCTTGCTTTTGCAGAAATACATTGATCAGAATTGAGAAATACCCCTAGAATAGTCACCCCAAACAGATGCTTTGCTCCCTGCCATAACTGTACAAAAGCAGAAGGGTAACAAGTCTTCCTCAGAGAGACTGAGGTAAGATTTTTAGAGAAATACCTCCTGAATTTATGAATGCACATTTTCTGCATTCTAGCAGGAATACAGATTTGACAAAGGCTTCAAAATTAAGAGATAACTGCCTTGCAATCTAAAAACTACAGCTTCGTAAGGACTGGTTCCTCTTTCTCCATGGCAGGTAGCAAACAGCTGTTCCTCAAACACTGCAACTGCCAGGAAATGCATGTTTGGTTAGTAGGTATATTTTTCCAGCTTATCGATAAGAATTTCAAGCCTCATGTCTGATGGTGCAGACACGCAGAACAACGTACATGTCCTTAAGAGAGCTCTTTCCACTACTTAATTATACACAGCTGAACTAATGTCTCACCCTAAAAAAAACCAAACCTTCTACCTTGGCTACAATATCTATTACAGAACCGTTCAGAAAAAAAGATTCAAGGCAACGAAAGACAGAAGCAGCATTAACATTAAGCACAACATGCTTTAAGGCAGGAACAGAGGAGTTACATAATGCCTTGCTTCTAAAATGAAACACTCATGCCGAGGACAAACGAGATGCAGTGCATTTTAAATGAAACAGCAATATTAATAACAAGCTGATAATTTAAGTATGAGAGAAGTGTAAAAAGTGTTTAGCTTTGAGGCAGAAGCATAACTAATTCTCCCTAATCTGTAAACTTAGTTTTATAGTGTTCTGCTCATTTGTTTATTTAAAACTGTCGGAAACCTATGACTCATTCGTACCGTAAAAGGCAATACACAAACCTGATCAATACTGAAGAGACCAGCAGACTGCAATACTTGACATAAAGATTCAACCAATTTTGTTTTATCAGTTGGGTCCATTCCCTTATTTACAATTTCAAACAAACAATCACAGGCTTCTTCCCGAAGAACTTCCACAGACATGTGACCTAGCAGCATATTTATAAACCTGCAAGGAAAAAAAAGAGTTATTTTTACGTGTACACAGTAGCATCTTAAAGAAGCTTTATATTATTTGTGTGCATATTTACAATGGTTTCTTTTTACGTGACAGTTTTGAAGTCTATTGTACTGACTAAACTCAGCATTTTATACGCTATAAGGTGAACCCAGCAAACTATAGTGTCTATTTTGGCTTGCAAAGTCAATCACTCTACTAAAAAATCCAAAACTCCAAAGATTTGTATATAATTAAAGTCCTTTTTCAAAGATTAGTTTTAATTCTGTTTCATAGAAAAACAGTCAGCACGCTACCAAGGTTATTTTTGCAAAGATATTCCATCAAAAAACCCCTTACCTTTCATTGGCTATCAGGCTCAAATCTATCCAGGATACATAAGCTCCAACTACTTCAAGGCACTGGCATGTCAACTCTGAGTTATTATATTGATAGTTTTGTAAGATTTGGTACCACGATTCCACCAAACTTGGAATGCACTGTTCCCTCATAGTATCTTTTAATAAGGTGTTCCTACGAGCCTCCTACCAATACAGGAAAAGGATAGGTCAGTCTCATCATAAATTAGTGTCTTGGCATTTTTGTATCCACTACCAGACATCACTTGTCCTAGCAAGATAAGTAACTCAAATCAGAAACTCCAAAAGAGTACTTTTTTTCTTGCAAGAAATAAACCCAAAATACCCTAGTTTTCGCTCTTTTTTCCTACCACAATGTCCAAACACTGAAAAATGGCAGACAAAGGGGAAAGTAGTCCTCTAGATTATTAAAAGAATTTTTGATATTAGGATTCCTTAAAACAGGCACTAGAAGAAATTAACATTTTAAAATTAGTCAGTCTAACATTAAATTGGCTAACTCAGCCCATTAGTTTTTGTTTGCTAGCTCTTTAAGCAAAAAATATGTTAACTGAAAAGTATGAAATCATAAAAAGCATTAAACAACATATGGCTTTTGGATCTAAAACACTTAATGTCTCTAAGGCAGAGTTGCCATAGGAAAAAAACAACATCTCTGCAAGACTTCTACTCTAATTAAGGAGAACTTTTTGGAAATCTAAAACAAATGTTAATGCAAAATAACTTGCCTCTGATGTATGAACAACATCCCGGTCTACCAGCTCAGCATCAACAGCCATCAGGATTCTGAGGTACATATCCACGCCTCGTGGATTAAGGTCAACTACTGATAGAATATCAAAAAAAAACTTGGGCCATTTTGTGAGATATTCAGTAACAAAAAGCAATGCAAAGACCTGTGCTGCTTTGTTGCGAATAAAAGTCTTCTCAGGCTGGGGATTCAGCATCTGGTAGAAACAAGATATTTTATTTGTATATTCTTAGTAAATTAGAGAAAATGCATATATGCTCGTTGATCTCTGTACAGTGATTAATGCACTACCTCTCTTTCTGGCTGAGATCAATAAAAAGCCTTACTTTTCCAAGGATTTTGAAAAAAAAAATAGCTATGTTGTATTAAACAGAGAAAACATTCTCTCTGGGGGATATAGGCCTAAGCTCTTTAGTCAGTACTAAGACATTAAGTGTACTATTCAAAGATTAAAAGCTAATTTGTTAGTTTGGTGAAAGGAGTAAACAAGAACTTTCAGAAAACAAGCTACAGTCCTCTTGTAGCTAGTTTCTGCCTAAATTAGATGTGAGCTTTATAGCATAGTAAGTTTCTAAATCTTAGCTCATCAGGGGAAGAAAAAAACCCCAAAATCTGGCACTACCCATCTCTCTCTCTTTTCCATAACTCCTCCTAAATGGAACAGCTTGCCACAAAGAAAAATTAAAAGCAATTTAATTCATTTCACAATGATCTGTTCTTTTCCAATAAGAACTTTTTCAATGTCCCACTTCTTACTGTTAAGCTTTCTACAAACAAAGCAACTATGTTAATTTCCAGTGCAGAAGTGGAATGATAACTAGGTAATGGCAGGTATAGGCAAAGACTTGTATCAGCCCACGTGACAGTTCTGCTGATTACAAACTCTTGGGTCCAACTGATACTACATGTTGAGCTACAGTAACTAATTCCACAAGAAAAAGTAGCCACTACTCTGCCATAGTATTTACAGGATTGATGCTGTTAATTCATGAACATCTGGCTAGTATTCAAAGTAGAGAGGAGTCAGGCGAGGAGGGTCTTGAAAACCGAATTACTGCTTCTCTTCCAGACACTCAAGAACATCAGGAATCTGGATTATACCTCTCTAAACCCAAGCTTTTCATCCTCCTTACTTTACAACATCTGATTTAAATATTTTCTAATAAAGATTAGCATGTTAAAAGCTTTTAACCATCACATGGCATGTATCTTCAGGAAGCCATCTTTAAACTCAAATGACAGATTAAACATTTAGCCCACACACAATGCCTTGTGTTAGTCTATGAATAAGCCTACTACGCAAGACTGCTGGGAAGAGACACACTTACCTGTGCTTGCAGCCATGTTACAAGTGTTTCCCTAATTAGCTGCTGCTGGACTTCACTGAGTTCAGAGTATCTGAAACAAAGCATAACGAGATCAAAATACAACTGCTTTATGACAAGCACAGTATTAGTAAGGCAAAAACTCTTTATATTGCACATAATAGCACACATTAATGTAAATGCAAGATTCCTAGAAAAGGAATGTACACAGCTATTTTCATGTTAAACTTTTGAATCAAAAGACATAAAAATAAGAAAAAACATTTTCCCTATATCAATGGATTACATTTTGAGGCACCACTGCCTCCTGTATTGGAATTGGAGCTTGAAATTTGCAGCAAGACTGCTCTATTAGAGACAAGACTTACAACCCTGAGAAAAATACACATTTGATCATAAGCCATGGGGAGAAGGAAGAGGCATCTGTATACGCTCAACGTATTTACCACACGTTGAAGACTGTCAATAGTGAGCACAAGGAGGTCCTTCACTGATCTGACCTGTAGTACATTTATTATCAGACATATGTCAAAAGAGAAAAAGGCAAACAAGTAATTCTGCTTTACATCATACATACAGTCTTGGCAAAATTTGACATTACAACCAGACCACCTCAAATACTACCCATGCAACACGTTCCTTCCCAGGACTAGCTAAGCCAAGAAGAGTCTCCTTGCAATAGAGCTACCTATAGCTTGGGTACAGTCCCTAACAGAAATGACTGCTGTGACAGTGCTCTTGTCACAAATTCATTAAGGAGATGAAAAAAGCAACCCCACTGAAAACACTCAAACAAAATAACAAGGAACACGAGAGAACACATACTGCAGGAAGCAGGTGACAGGAGTGGGACAAGCAGAGGAATGTGGACAACAAGGTAAAAACCAGGTAAATAAAAATCACAAAGTTAAGTCTTTCATTTTTGCTCTGATACATAATGGTGAAAGTCAGCTGCAAAATACATCTTATTCCTATCTAAAGCCTGACCCACATGTTCAGTGCACTGAAACCAGTTATGATGATATTCCAAGAGGCAGACACCTCTGCCAGGGCGTTCAAGTTCTGACCAAAGAAGCCTGAAGCGTGAAAAAAATACAGTTCCATGCAACTACTTCAAAGTATTTTCTCCTAAACTTATGATTCTATGAAAACACCACACAGTGAAAAGACTACTTTCTCTTAATGTCTCTGCCATGGTTATTGAATGAATAGGGCTTTGTCTGAAGTCCAGCAGCCTGTGCTGAGCAAGGCTGCTGCTTGCAGGCCTCTTTTCTGCAAAAAACAGTGAGAGTACAGAATAAGGCTTGAATCTCCAGAAAGGAAGGACTAAGTAAGTTTCAAGCAATCCTTAGTAACTGGGTCTGCATCCTGGTTTGAGCGACATAGGATTAATTTCTCTTTCAGTAATTTTAATTTTCAGTAAGGTCTCTTCTAATGCTTGGCAAAAGTGCATTTTTAGAAGACTCTGGTGTCTGAAATTGTGAAAATATTTACTTTATAGCCAGCTATGGTATGCGAGTTTCAAGGTCTCAGTGTTTCTTCGAGCTAGTCAGGTGTGGGGATGAGGAAGAGCGAGACCCAGGCACTTGCCCCAGGCTGGCCAACAGGATCATTTCATACCATGAACATAACATTCAATACAAATTAGGAAGTTTGCTGAGATTTTCTCTCTCTTCCTTGATGGCTGTGATCCTGAGAACTTCTTGCCCTGGTGCTGGATCTTTGAGGCTTTGCCTTCCTCCCAAAGCTGTAGTGCTCACAGTATCCAACATTCACTGTCCGCTTACGAGAATGCACAACTTCTTACTGATATAATCGGCTGAGTATAATCCTTATGTATCTTATATCGGTATTGGAATCAATATTGGCTCTTTACTAATGTTAATTATTAGTCTTATACGGTGGGTTCTTCACACCGTAACAGTCTGTGTTGGGCCATACACATGTGTGAGACTAGTTAAGTACACCACACTCCTCAAAACCCAACTGCTGTTCAATATCCAACTACTCCTCTCCCAGCAAAGGTGAAGAAATACAAGAAAGTCCTCTGTACTGGACTGAAGCTACCTTATCAACCACACTGAGATAACAGATACCATTTTAAGTTTCTTTGCAAGCAAAATAAAACAGATTTATATGGCCTGTGTCAATAAAGATTACTCACTTGAACTTAATTTGATGTTCCAGAACTTGAAAGCAGAAGAACTTGATGTGATCATCACTAGAAAAGAAAAGAAAATGTTGTTACTGGTGGAAACATGGTACACTTCTCTGGGAAGGAAAAAAAATATCCTCAAATATTACAACCAGGTGGTCCCTTTGACAAATCAAGACTTATTGTGTACCAGAGAAAAATGCTACTGCTATTACTTCAAAGCAAAAGTGACAAATACTCAAGCAGTTTGTTTGGTAAAAGTGAATAACCATTAAACTAATATTTTATTTGCTATTATAATTTTCTTTTCCTATAGCCAACAATTTGTTATGCTTTGATTTCTGTACCGAACATATAAAACTGCAATGCTTATTGAATTCTGCCTTTATAAAAATCTGTCAGGCTTCAACAATATGTCTGGGGTCCACTAGCACATTAAGTACAAGTTGTGCACTGTATCTTAAAGAGCAAAGTTAAAGATAAACTGAAGTATAGATGTGGAAAGGACATTCCACATGCGATATAATTTACATGAATTTTTCATCTTATTCTCTAAGAATTTTAACAATTGATGTATTTTGGTAAAGATTATGCTGTTTTCAAATTTTGTGTGGTTTTGTTAATTACTGCATGCTCTGTTGGAGTCAGAAGTTTTGATAAATCATCTCCAAAAAAGCACTCGCTATAAACCACTGTTGTTAGTCAGGAGATATACATCCCTCAGTTGCCTTCCAACCTGAATTATTTTCTGATACAGCAACAACCTAGTATTTGAGATCTAAATACACAACCTTGTGTAAAAGTAGTGGCTACCACACACTCTTTACATCTTGAAAAATTGGATGGCCTACTTCATGGACTAGGGATAACGAACTACTTCTGAGATTACTGCATATAAAGCCTATAGTGTCACAATAGGAAATTTTCAGCACTCCTCCCCAAAAGATAGCACTAAAACTCAATCTTTTTCCTCAGGTTTCATAAAGCAGCAGTCTTTAGACTACTAAATTAACGTGGAGTTCTATTTATACATTGCTCTTCCTTGAAAGGCATTACACAGAAACCACAGATCAACTCATACTAAAACCAGTATGAAGACCATATTAACTTCCAGCAATTTAGTTTGCCTGTTGTGCTGTAGAGCTAAAACCAGACCCAAACAAAAATAAGCAGTGATTCTTATCTACATTACCTGTACATGCTCTGAGCTAACGCTTCTGCACAGACTTGCCAAGCATCCTGAGATATCTTCAGCTGCTCAAAGTAAGCTAGTGCCTGCAAACATCCAAGTTTCATTTTAAAAAAGAACAAACCAACCACACAGCAAGACATCTCACTCACATTTAGACTCACATTTAAATAGCTCTCCTTCAAAAAAACAAACAGTATTTTGATACACCCAAGTATTTATATGGCTCCCTAATTACCACAACACAAGAGTGTTTCTTCAAATGCTAATATCATAGGTACCCGTTTCCACTTTACCTTTAATGTAAAGGGTTTTGTTACTTGAAAATAGAAGTAGCAGAATCAGAAAGGTTGAGGTTAGAAGGGACCTCTGGACACAGGGTCAACTAGAGGAAGTTGCTTGGGGTCTTTCCATTGAGGTGGAAGTTAACATCCAAGTTAAAATTCCTTCCACAAATTCTAAAGAGAAAGTGATTTAGATTTTTCACTGAAAGCACTATTTTTGTTGCACTGCTTTGGCTGTATTCTGTACCTCAAGAAACATTCAAACGCTAATCACCTGACAACTGTCAGTTTATGAATCTATTACAGAGACTGGAAAAAACTACCAAATTTCAGAAAATCAAGTTACTTATCAGAACTTCTAAACAGCATTTGACAAGAGTTAACTTGATCTAATTGCTTTAAGATTTAGTGTGGCCTACTATACAAAGGCGTAAAGTAACTTTTGAAACAGAGATTAGATTGACAACATTATTTCAATTCTATGAATGCATGCCTTCCAAGAGGGATTTTTTGGGTGTTGGGTTTTTTTGATTTGTTTTTTTGCATTAGTTCATAATTGTTTCCATTCACCAAAGCAATTTTTCTAAGTAATTATTCAGCGAGTTGAAATGAATTCTTAAAACAAGAATCCACTTCCTACAGGTTGCACTGGTAACTTTCTTATAATGAACAGTTTTACTAGAAATTGTTTGCTACTTCCTTATATGTTACACATTAAATGATTAGAGAAAAGGCAAGTCACTTTTTATTATAAAACACCTCAAAATCAGGCAGACTGTATAGGTCAATAAATCTATAAGGTCAAATTTTACAGTGATGTTCTATTAACAGAACACTAAAGATTAGCTATATTCATCCTTTCAAAAACAAATACCCAGAACCAACATATTTAACAGGCTGTTTTGCAATACTAGGCTGCATCAAACTACATTTTTAACTTTCTTATACATTCTAGGACTTATTTTATGAACACAGACCCAAGATATTAACATCCATTTTTCTGAAAGGTTTTACTGGATGTTATCTTGTAGACAGTTGAATCAAATTGATGATCAGTAAGCAGAAATATTTCCTCATTAAATAGTTACACAAATTGTAATGCCTTTTCATAGGAGCATTTCTCTTTTATGAAGTAACTGTTACCCACACACCCTGATTACGTTCTTAACATACCCTACACTAACACAAGCTTCACTACAGTTAAAAACACACATTTCATTAGAAGTAACGAAAGGTAGCTAATCCATTCAACTAAAAAAATCCTAAATGTAAGAATTCAAAGGGCAATTGCAAGCAACTCTTTTTCACTGGCTGTTTTTCATGCTATGGGAACCTACATAAGCAGCTGAGCAACAAGTACAAAGAATTGAAAGGACTGAAAAAGTCAGAGCCCAGAAAAATAAATTCTATGCATGTTAAGTGTAATTTCACAGAATTGGTGACACGCAAACTTCAGCCTACATGCTTGCAACATGCCACCTCGAACCTTACGTATTGGTAAACCAAAAAAACCCCAAAACCAACCCCAGGCCTCCATCCTCTCCCCCCCAAGAAAATATGAGACTTTTGCACTGAAACAGCATCCCCAGTTATTAGTGAGATAAGCAAGTTAATTACATACTCTTTGTCTGAAGTCCGCATCAGCATTTGGGTTTAGCCCTAAAAGGGCTTGTTCATCCATCTCTACTGCTATACTCTTTGTTTCCTACTCCTAACTGCTTTGCCCACTTCTTCTAGAAGGGAAACTACGATCATCTGAAAATAGAGAAAGAAACTTTATTTGCTCATCAGAACAACAAAAATTAAAAGCAGGGCAGCAACAACCACACCAGTTTACCCACAAACCTCAAACACACAGTATGTACCCCACCAAAACATGAACGTGCATACTTCTGATACAGATATCAGAATTCTAAGTCTTTTAATCAACTTTTAACAGCACTAAGCTTCTTATTGAATACAGAAAATTTGAAGTGTCCATATATTTTAGGTCTCTTGGAAAGAGCTAGTATCAATTAGCAGAGAAATGGCATGATGTGTACTATTCAACTGTGAGGCTTGAACTCAAATTTCAAGTGTGCAGAGAAGGTTTCATCAAGATATGACATAACGATAAATCAGCTACTTAAGTGATAGTCTGCTGTATTTCCCACCCCCACCACCACAAACTTCACAACTGCAGAAACAAAATATCCCTACTCATCTCTCTAATATTGTTAAGATGCTTCATAAACTCATTTATGAAGTATTTCCCCTAGGGGGCAAAGCCATTAGGAGGTCTTTCTTCTAAAGCAGGCACACACAAGAGAAGTGTCATAGAAATTAACCACAAAATACATCATACTAAGTTGTTAACAAAGTTTTCTGTTCTTACTAATGGGTGCTGATTTACCAGCAATGATTTTTATTTAGAAAACTCAGTGTAAAATTAACAAGCAAGCTATACAACTGTTCCCAAGACGATGCGCCTCTACAGGCAATGCTCTGGTAAAACAGAGCGGACTGAAAAAAAAGAAATACTAGGATGCTGTTGAACAGCAAGAGGGGGCAAAAAACCGTCTGTCCTTCAAAGCATCCCCCCCACCCCCATGGTAACATCGTTATTTAGGCCTGAAATAAGGCCCTGTTACCTAAGGATGTAGGAGGTAGGGGAAAGAAAGATAGGCAAGAGGAAGAGATGAAATACAAAGGAGCTGTGGTTTGAAGCTGCCTACGTGCGTATAGGTAGAACTTCCGATTTCTTAGTATTGCATGCACGCTCTGCTGTTCACCCTCCCCCACTGGAAGAAAAGTGGCACAGTGACAACTGGCAGCAAGCATGCCTGAAAAGCAGAGCCCAAAATTTAACATGGTAACCGACAGAAAAAAACCTCTGTAAAACTCATTGCAGAACACACTATAATAAAATGCATCATGAAAGGCAATTTAGTAAGTAAAATTGAGTTCGTACCAAAAAAAATTGCAGGTTGTGGCAGTATAGAAACCAGAAAATCTGGAACAAAGCGATGACTCGTGGCAAAACAAGCTTCACACGCTGCCTTACGACACAGAGCAAGCCCGCTCAGGGTCAAAACCTTTAGGGATTATAGTTGCTCTGCTGAGTCTTCTCCCTCTACATCCCCAGCCTCCCAGCCTGTACTGCCTGTAATCAACACTCAAAACAGCCAGATTAAAATAAAGATAAAATGTTGCAGGGAAAATGATATTTTTTTTTACAGCATCTTTTGATTAGGGTCTGCTCCAGAGTTATACCAGTAAAACTATTTAATACACCGAGGCATATTTTTGGCATATTTTCCTGCTGATATCCCTACATTATCTGCCCAAAAGGTAGTAATCTTCTACACCTGGGTGACAAGTTTCACTATTAAAAATAACCTGCCTCAAACGTGTATTCCTTTCACTTGTTTAGCTAACAGCAATGCAAACCAGTCCTACTAATTTTGTATATGCTACATGAGCATATTTAAAATTTCATCTTCTACCACATATCCTTTTCTAAGAGTTTCAGCTTGACTAACCAACTCCAGAAGACAATTAACGAGGCAGACTATTTGAATGAGCCTTTTGAGAAAGCTAATGAAATAGCTTCTCATGCTGTATGGTTTTAGTTGAGCAGGTAGCTTTTCCACCACAAATCTATTTTACCAGCCAGTTACACTTCAAAAGCAAAAATTGAACTGCAATTTTAATAGTACTTATAGTTCACAAAATCCACAGAACTAGCTATAGCATCAAGTATGTCATTAAAGCAAGTTTTATTTATAAAAAAATAATCATTAGCATTAATAGCTAATAGGCAGCTATGTAGAAAGTATTGCCTTATTTACGTAAAGACACTTTTTTCGTTAAGCAGTACACTATGTTGGGTGGCAAACTGATCTTACAATAATTAGGAGGGTGTAGTTCCTTAACAGTGAAGTCATACAAGTATACATAGCTCTCATCAGGACAGTTTACTTGCTTTCACGTATTAAATACTTCTAAGTGCATTTGATAGTAGAGACTGCTTCCATACAGGAAGGCAGGGAAAAAAAAACATAGTCATGCTTCAAGTGGGGAAGATTATACGGTTTAACACTACTAACACGGTCAAAGGGATGTAACTAGGGTCCAGATATGCCCTAATAATGAAAGCATTCCAGGCATTTTAACTACAGATGCTAACCACACGAACAACTAGTAATTAAAGAATACTTCATTTACAGCACTCATTTTAGGTATTCAGAAGATTGTGACAGCACACGAGAAGCCAATGACATGCTTCATTTTAATTCCCTCAAGTTTTCTAATAAAATAAAGACAGTAAAATATCATTTTTCACATTCTTTTTTTGCTTCTGCTTTGTTTGCTGCGAATTTCGAGCATATTTACAGACTTCTAAGCTCTAGAGCCTTTACGTTGACCTAACATATGGCTAAAACAAACAGCTGCGTGATCACAGCGACTTCGAGAACTACTCAACTGGACTAAAAAGTTGTTCTTTTGGGAAGTGACGTGTTAGGTCTTCACTTCAGGCACATTCGTACCGGCCAGGAATTTCCTGTGAGGATTAAGGAAAGCCTTTTTGCGCCCCCCACCCCCCCCGCCCCGGCTTTCACCCCCGCCGTGCGAGGGAGAGCCCAGCCTCCTCCGGCTGCAGAGCCAACACCGCTGCGTGGCTCAGCAGCCCGGGGTGGGGGGGGCGATCAGCCATTCACGCTCCCACCGCGTCCAGACCCGCGGCGAAGACACCGCAACCGAACCCCTTCAGCCCCTTTGCCGGGGCCGCTGCGGGGTGACAAAGCATTCCTCCCGCGGCGGGACGCCGGGGAACCACCGTACCGAAGCGCGCCGAGAGCAGCGGAATATGGAGGTGCGGGGGAGGTCCCTCCCCTCACGCTGCAGTCTGAGAGCTCACGGTTACTTCCTTCCCCCACCGGAGCCATCACGGAGGACGGCTACTCAGGCAGCTCCCACAACCTGCGAGAGCAAGGCAACCCAGGGGAAGACATTTTCCCTGTTAGAAGGGAAAAAAAAATCCCGGTATTTTTGGCGGCCGCACGCACGCACGCAGCCCCAGCCCCCAGCCGCTCGCGGAGGACCGGCCCGGCGGGGACCGGCCGGCCGCCGCGCCCCCCGCTCCCTCGAGCAGCGGGGCCGGGCGGCGGCGGGGAGGTTGCGGCGTCTCCCCCCACCTTCCCCTCACAAGCTACGGAGGAGGCGGCGCCGGGCTGACTGGAAGCGGCCGGGTGACTCG
>VZSF01004659.1:785829-820277 GCA_013398295.1 Chionis minor | reverse complement strand
AAAAAAAAAAAAGGACTAAACGTAAATGGCCGCAGCAACGCCCGGCAGCCTTTGACAGCGGCGCAGCAGCAGCGCGGCGGTTACGGTGAGCCGGTCGGGCGGAGTCCTGCCCGCCTGGCGGCGATGGAAGCGCGGTTTTCACGAGCTCCGCCGCACAGCGCTCCGCACCGGAGCTCGCCGTCACCGTCGAGCGCTCCCGGTGCGCCGGGGCGCCAGCCGGGAAGAAGCGGATCCCGTCGAACTTGGGGGGGAGGAGGGGGATCCACGGCCGCAATCCCAGCAGCCCCGCTCTCCCACCGGTGAGGGAGGTTCCCCCGGCAGCCACCCAGGCCCGGCCGTCGCCCCGAGGGGAGCGCGGTGCGGGCGGCCTCCCTGCCACGTCCTCCGCCGCAACAGCAGCGGGGCTGGCGGCGGCTGGAGTCACGCACAGCCGGGACTCTCCCGACCGGGACCGTGCAGGTCCTCGGCCACGCTGACAAGGAGAAGGACTGGCGGCGCTGCTGGCGCCGGCCCGCAAAGGATGAAGACGGACCGCCGGTGGCTGGGCCCCGATCGGGCCCCGCCGCACACGCGGCGGCCGCCGGCCCGGAACTCCACCACCCGCGGGTGGAGATTGACGGCCGCCTCCTCCAATCGCGCTCTTCTCCCAGCCAATGGGCGGAGAGGACGGCCGGGGGCGGGGCTGCCGGCGGGCGGGTGACGGGAGGCGGTGGTGCACGCGGCCTTTCCTTTCCTGCGGGCCGCGGAGGAGGCAGCACCATGAAGGCGTCGGGCACCGTGAGTGAAGGCCGGGGCGCCGGGGGCACGGCCGGGACCGGGATTTGAGGCTGTAGGCCGGGAGCGGCTGTTGGGAGGGTGGCGGCGCGGGCTTGCGGCGCTGGAGAGCGGCCTCTGCGCGCCCAGGCGGCCCTGCCTGGGCCTTGAGGGAGGCGAGTGGCCAACATGGCGGCGGCGCCGCTCCCGCAAGACGCGCGAGGAGGCCGCGCCGCCCCTGGGCGGGGGCCGTGATCGGCGGGCGGCACAGCTGGGCCCGCGGGGCGATCCGCGTGTGCCGGGGGTCTCTGTCTTCCCCTGGGTTGCCTTGCTTTCGCCGCGGTGCCTTCCACCGCGTCGGCCCGTGGCGGGGCGACGGGCCAGGCCGGTGGCGCAGAGGGGCTAATGCTGCGGGCGGCCTGTCTTTCCTCTCTCTCCAGCTGCGGGAGTACAAGGTGGTCGGGCGATGCCTGCCCACGCCGAAATGCACGACCCCTCCTCTCTACCGCATGCGGATCTTCGCTCCGAACCATGTCGTGGCCAAGTCCCGGTTCTGGTACTTCGTTTCTCAGCTGAAGAAGATGAAGAAGTCTTCCGGAGAGATTGTGTACTGTGGCCAGGTGCGGGATTAAAAATGTAAAAAAGTGGGAGATTTGAAAGGAATTCTGGCTGGTATATGTGGAAGGAATTTATGGAAGGAATTTATATGAAGTGCTGTTATCAGGGATGAGGTTAAAATCCTTCAGTTGTTCTGAAGCTGAGTGACAAATTCATTTTCTCAAAGTGGCTGTATCTGTCCAGTAAGCTAAAAAGAAACTTACTTCCTGGCACTTCAGAACTATGAACTACGCCACTAGTCAGTGTTGCTGTCTGATTCTTGTGCTTCATTGTTGAATATACCTTTTAAGAGTCATCTGGACATTTATAATCCTTAGAAAGTAGGTATCTGTATGCTTACACTCTGCCTTGATGCTTAAAGGACGTTCTTTAGAGCTGAAATATTATGTGTCTTTTTCTTTCCATGCTGAATTACTAAAACTCTTCACTCTGTATTACCAACGCTTGAATGTAGCTCAGTTGGTGTGGGGAAAGAGAGCAAATAGTTATTTTTGACAACAAAACTTACCACAGCAATTTCATTAGAGGTCTCAAATATTCATTCTTAAGCTTGTAAAAAGTTAATGATGTGCTGTCTCTAACTACTTTTTTGCTCGTATGTAATTCCAGGTGTATGAGAAGTCCCCTCTGCGGGTAAAAAATTTTGGCATTTGGTTGCGCTATGATTCTCGTAGCGGAACTCACAACATGTACAGGGAGTACAGGGATTTGACCACGGCTGGTGCTGTCACTCAGTGCTGTAAGTACATGCAACTCTTTGAGGTATAAAATGGTAAAACCAGTATATAAGCACAAGATTAAATTTTACACTGAGCATAAAGTGTGATCCATGATAACTGCGACACTGGAAAAATAAAGTGGGGAGTTTCAGGAGAGGTCCATAGATGTTTATGTATCGACTATGTGGTATCTTATTTGTTTCAACTCTTTATACAGTTTTTCTAAGCTGAAAGTACTCCCTCTTGATCTTGGTGTGACTTTCTACAATCCTCATCATGAGTTTTTGCTATACAGATTGAGAGTTTCATGACCTTTTAGGTGCTATATGTATTCCTATATATATATTGCTGTATATATGAACTATATTTATTGTTCCAAAATAGTTGCGTATATCTTACCAAGTCTTGTGGAGAGAGTATTTCAAGTATCATGTGGTATATACTAAGACCTGTCCTTTGGAGACCAAGTAAAAGGAAAAAATCACTGTTCTTCCAAGATGTCATTGTCTCAGTTCAGGGAGAGTTACAGGTTGTCCTGATTTCAGTCTGTTAAGTAAAGTATAGACCATTTGTCTAGCTGATGTTGTTGATATTTGAATCTGGAAGTGTTATGAATACCGCTGAATGCACATAAAAACCCAAAGAATATTGTTCTTAATAATGATATTCTTGTCATGTGTGCAAATATTAAATGTATCTTGTCGCCTTTCAAAAGCTGAAGTGCTGTTGAAAGTGAAATTTAAGGTTCTACATTAACTTAAAATAATTCCTGTTAATTTACTTACCGAAGGATTGCTTAGAGACCTGAGCACTTATATTTGTCATGATTTGACTTTGATACCTTTATGTTTAAGAATACTTTTGACAGGTAAGTTTTTAATAGGTTTGTTAGATCTTCATGGGAAGCTTTGTAAGCACAATAGTATTTCAACAGGCATATATTGTGGAACTAGCTATCGACATCATGATTTGAAGGCAGTGATTTTCACTGCTGCAAGGAGGAATTTTCAGGTAGCACAGGTACAGATGGCTTACTCCTGTTCTGAAAGCCTAGTTTTGTGGGCTAAATACCAGTTCACATCTTTATCACTTGTCAATTTTAAAAAAAGTAAAGGTAACCTCAGATCCTATCTTTAGTTGCACCTTCCTTTTGGAAGGGAAATTTTGACGTTCATACGTCTGTCCAATAGTCATATTCCAGTGTTGATTCTGAATCACAGTTTTCTTGTGCAAAAAATGAAATAGTCCCCTGTAGGTTACTTCTGTACATGTGTACCGTCTTGAAATCAGGCAAGAAGAATGAGATGGCACTTTCTTGGAGGAGTTTGGTTATGAGTTCCAGTAAGAGTTTGCTACTGCATGTTGGTTCAGTAGTATTTTGCCATTGCTTTAGGTACTAAAACCAGAGTGGTTACTTAATTGGAGTTGACCAGAGATTTTGAAAGTTGTAAATGGTACTATAAACATTCCCTGAAAAGATGGTAGTAAGACTTTTTGAACTGAGAATGCCTTCAGATTTATTTTTAATGAGTTCTCTTGTTACAGACCGCGATATGGGAGCCCGCCATCGTGCCCGTGCTCACTCTATTCAGATCATGAAAGTTGAGGAAATCGCCGCTAGCAAGTGCCGTAGACCAGCGGTCAAGCAGTTCCATGTAAGTGGAGTAACATTGCAGTGGCTGGTGGGTCTCAGTCTCCAACGCTGGACTGGAAGTGCGGGGCTCTCTTGCCTGTTACAGGTTTGCTTTGCAGGCGAAAATAGGAAAGGAACCAAACTTTCATGCATAGGTTTACAGTCGTGTTATATTTTGATCAAGACTTTTAATGCTAGAACTGTTTCAAAGGAAGTCAAACTAAACCAAGTATGTATTATGTTGCAGAAAACTTGCCTTTAACAGGCATTTCTTTCAAAAAGAAGTGTGAAACTAAGTTATCTATTAGCTCCTGTGAAGTATGTATGTAATCTGTGAATACATTACTTCTGTATACATAAGTTAGCAGTTGATTATACCTGAGCTATTTATTGCAATCTTTTTTCTGTTGTTCATCTAATATTTCAATTAACATAAAAACATTTGTCTTGCAGGATTCTAAAATCAAGTTCCCTCTGCCACACAGAGTTCTGCGTCGCCAGCACAAACCACGTTTCACCACCAAGAGACCAAATACTTTCTTTTAAATACAAAAATGTGCTGTCAGCTCTGTGTTGTAATAAAGGTCTTATTTGAACCTTTGACTTGCAGTTGTCTCTTGGAACAGCGTCCTGGGTATCTAGGAGTGCCCTTTCCTACTGTTTATTTTCTGTAAACTATTGGCACCCTACTATTTACAGCTATGATTGCCTTGAAACACGTGAATGTCTCGGGTGCTGACTTAAATTACCAAAATAGCCCCTCAGTAGACCAAAATTTTAATAACCAGCTTTCCAGGTCAGAGTAAGTCTATTGTTGAGCAGCTATAAAATCCCGTATTCATTTTGTCAGGCAAGCTAAATAAGTATAGTTGAATTAAGGAAGAAGGCAGCTATTTGTGCATGCAGAACTCAAACTTGTCAGCTGTAAGAATAAAGACCTCACAACTTCAGTTAAACTACTTCAAGTTTTAAGCATTTCAAGCTAAAACTTTAGTTCTAACCTGAACCTTTTCAAGGACGTTGTGCACCATTCTGAATTAACTCACGTATGCAAATAAGACGTGCTTGGACAGAGAAATGGGAAGTGGTGAGGGGCTTGGCAGACGTATCTTTGGTATTGGACCAATTGTTCTGATGAAAATTGATCTCTATATCCAAACTCAATCCTTAGGCTACCTTATTTACAATGTAACGCTGCAGTAAAAAAAATTGTGTTGCAGACACTGTGTCCTTAAGGAACTATGTAGTTTATGCACTGAGTTAATTAAAATCTGCTTTGTGCCTAAAGCCATTTTTTGCATCTGGTGCTCATTCTAAATTACAGCATGTTTTGAGTGTTTCCTGGACAAGGGGCAGGCAGCGAGTTTAATTAGCATAGGGGTCCTGCCCAGGGTTAGAGAACTGATGCTGTGTTCTGTCTAGCTGTCAGCTTCCAACCAAACGTGGGTGCGAGTGGAGTGTAGGGAAATGCTGGCCAGAGAGGAAATTGGGAATCTTGGGGTTTGGGGCAGCTGGAGGGCTGCAACTCAACCAGGAGAGGAGCTGCCTGTTGATTTCAAGTGAGACCCTTGCTGAGTGTAAAGGTGATCGCTGTTCTGCAGGGGTGGGCCCAGCTGGTGTTGCCACAGCAGCCCCCCTTCCATGGCCTTGTGCCCCTGGGGCTTGGCTCTGGGCCCCTCCTTGTTTCTTCCATGGTGAATTGGCTCTCAGAGTTCATCCATCCAAAACATGATCTGGCAAAAGGGGGATTAATGTCATAGAATCATAGAATGGTTAGAGTTGGAAGGGACCTTAAAGATCATTTATTTCCAACCCCCTGCCATGGGCAGGGACACCTCCCACTAGACTCATCCAAATCTCATCCAACCCAGCCTTGAACACTTGCAGGGATGGGGCCTCCACAACTTCCCTGGGCAAGCTGTTCCAGTGTGTTACAGTCCTCAGAGTAAAGAATTCCTTCCTAATATCTAATTTAAATCTACTCTTTTTTTAGTTTAAAACTGTTACCCCTCATCCTGTCACAACAGGCCCTTGTAAAAAGTCCCTCCCCATCTTTCCTGCAGGCCCCCTATAGATACTGGAAGGCTGCTATAAGGTTTCCCTGGAGCCTTCTCCAGGCTGAACAACCCCAACTCTCTCAGCCTGTCCTCACAGCAGAGGTGCCCCAGCCTCTGATCATCTTCATGGCCCTTCTCTGGACCCGCTCCAACAGGTCCATGTCCTTATGTCGGGGGCTCCAGAGCTGGATGTGGTACTGCAGGGGGGGTCTCAGGGGAGTGGAGCAGAGGGGCAGAATCCCCTCCGGCCCTGCTGGCCACACTGCTGTTGATGCAGCCCAGGATACAGGTGGCCGCCTGGGCTGGGAGCTCACGTTGCTGGCTCACGTTGAGCTTCTCATCAACCAACACCCCCAGGTCCCTCTCCTCAGGGCTGCTCTCCATCCATTCCCCGACAGCCTGTATGGGTGCTGGGGACGCCACCACCCTCACGCAGGATCTCGCACTTGGCCTTGTGGGACTTCATGATGCTGGCGGGGGTGGTTCGTGACCTCCCACTCGTCAGGGAGGGGAAACTATAAACGCTTGGACAAGCCGGGGGTCCCTATTGGAGTCCCACCAGGGTAGTGCCAACGGGTGGGAATGCGGTCACCCCCAAGACCTTGTATTTTGGAACTTTTCAACTGAAAGGACAATTGAGCACGAGAAGGGGCTCCGGATTTCAGTTGCGCAGAACCCACCGCCGCAGGGCGGAGGCGAGCTCGGTAACGGACACGGGCCGACCGGTGCGCAGCTCACGGCCCGCCGCCCCTCTTCCTCCTCTTCCCCCGCGGCTCGGCCCGCCCCACCCCGCCTCCCGCGGCCGTTAACCGCGCGCCGCGCGCCCCGGCCCCGCCCGTGACCCCGAGCCGGCTTCCGCCTCCCGTGCCACGTGACCGAGGGCAGGCGCGCGGGGAGAGGCGGCGCCAGCTTCGTCCCTCACGCGGCCGCGGTGCCGGACCCGGAAGTAGCGGCCGTTGTGGGAGGAGGAGGCGGCGGCGCCGGGCGGGATGGGGGAGTCGATCCCGCTGGGCGCGCCGGTGCCGGTGGAGCAGGCCGTGCTGGAGACCTTCTTCTCCCACCTGGGCATCTTCTCCTACGACAAGGCCAAGGACAATGTGGAGAAGGAGCGGGAGGCCAACAAGAGCGCGGGGGCCAGCTGGCTGGCGCTGCTGGCCGGCCTGGCCCACCTGGCCGCCGCCGAGAAGGCCTACCACAGCATGACCTTCCTGGGCCAGAAGCTAGGTACCGCCGGGCCGCCCGCCCGCCGCCCCCCGCCCCCGGGGTGTGGGTGGGTGAAGGGGGGGTGTTGGGTGTGTGTATGTGGGGTCCCCCTCCGTTTCCCCCACCCCCTCGGGCCCCCTCTCCCCCGCCCTCCCTCACGCCTGCGGTCGCTGCCGGGGGGCGCAGCGCCCCCGTGCCGGCTCACGGGCTGCCCCGGGTGCGGGC
Source organism: Chionis minor (assembly GCA_013398295.1). Taxonomy (NCBI): domain Eukaryota; kingdom Metazoa; phylum Chordata; class Aves; order Charadriiformes; family Chionidae; genus Chionis; species Chionis minor. The sequence goes on along the minus strand of VZSF01004659.1, from coordinate 813,069 downwards.
AGCGCGGTAGGGAAGGAGTGGGTGGCTGCCGTAGCCCTCTGAGGTGATCTGTCGACTGGTAGTGGCGCGGTGCGAGGTACCCGAGCACCCTGGCCTGTCTGAAATGCAGGTGCTGGGTCAGCAAGGGCCCAGCGAGGAATCGGCCGTGCTGCTCGGGCTGCCCCTGCAGAACACATGAGAGGGCGGGTGCCGCGCAGGTGGCACAGAGGCTGTGCAGATAGCTGCATTGCCTTACTGGCTGGTGGGCTACCTACCTGCCGTTCCCGAGATTTATCTGGAAGTGTTTCTGTGCTGGGATGCACTGGCTGAGATTCAGGCAAAGGTGAGCTCAGTGAGATAACCAAAGGGTTAAAGCTTTTTCACGTCACAGTTCCAGGGCTTAATATTGGCTGAATGTGTGTAAGTACACGTGTAAGTACTCAGGGCTGGAGATAGCCTCTGAAAAATTGGTACTCATGCAGACTCTGCAGCATCTCAGGAAGTTTTGGCCACAATCTTGGCTGCTTCTCCCGCTCTCAAAATGCGAATAGAAAAAAATAATCTCATACTGGCTCTGGATGAGCTGTCATCACGTTGCCCGCTGGGCAAAGCTGCTTATTTTCTCTTTGAACTGCAGACTGGCATGGAAAATGGATCAAAGAATATGAGTCTGCTGTGTAATGCAGTAAAGCATCAAGAAAATTCTCCTTTGGTGTTTAAGTGGTCACTTGGAACAGTTTTATAAGAAGCTTTTCACAGACAAAACTGTCTATAAGGCTGACTTTAAAAAGTGAGCTTCATGGTTGCAGAAATGATAAAATTCACAAGAGGGAAGGGACAAAGTTTCGTTTGTTTATATACTTCATGAGCCGCAGCAATAGATGATTCTTTATCCTGCTTGTGACCTGGGGGCAACTCTTGGCTTAGGAAGGTATCTGTTTCACCATGACAACCAATTTTCTGCCTTTCTGCCTCAAATTGCTAAGGTCACTTTTGAACATTGTATGTGTCAAATGGATGTGAAAAGGACTATCCACCATCGCAAAATTTATAAGCAGTTTCAAAGTGGAACCTAAATTTGGAATCTCTTTAGAAGTTCTGCAGACTCAATCCCTCTGATCCTTCCTCCACTGCAGCTTGAGTGCCGCAGCAGCATGTAAGGCCATATATATATATATAAAAATTATGAAATAAGGGTAGTACCTTTGCATAGTCTCTTGGTAGTGTCAAAGTTAAGTTTCTTTTACTTTGCCCCTCTACTTCTGTCTTTTTTTCTTTTCAAAATTCCTCATAGTGTTGAGCAGGTAGAGAGAAGTACTGACATTTCCCACCTCCACCACCCCCCAGTTTTAGTCATGGATTAACCTGCACTGTGGTCTCACTGAGATAAACTGTGATTGTTTTCCCTATGAATTCTGGTTTATATTAAGATTGTGTAGGGACTTGAAACATTTGGTTTGTACACAAAAGTGGCACGTGGTTCCTGTTTAAAGGTTGCTTTGCAAATTTGAGTGCTTCATGATTGAAGAGGTATTGTTAGGGGAATTGTCTTGAAAAGATCTGGAGTTATTAACAGCAGTGGAGGCTATTAAAATTTCATGATGACTTGATTCTTCTGACTTCCACAAATAACAGTGTTTCCAGGTCATATGTCATAGTAGCAAGTTTAACTGAACCCTTGTTTTCTGAAAGGTCACACCATAACTGAGGCAGATGTGAGGGCATTGAAGTTTTGCAGCAGTCATTGGCTGCAGAGATAGGAATTAGGGCAAGTGTAACTTGCATGAAAATACATGAAGTGCTTCGGAGTACATCCTATGTGTAATTCGATTACTTGCAAAGTAATGCACTGAAGTTTGTGTCTTGATTTTGAAAAATACTCTGATCAAACAACACTTACGAACACCTAGGGAAAACCAAGTGTGGTTATGTACAATTTTCCAGTATTGCTATCTATCTTTGCTGTCCCTGGATTTTGGTAATACCTCCATATTTATCTGAACAGGTGGTCAGTCATTCTTCAGCCGAAAGGACTCCATCCGAACCATCTACACATCTCTGCATAATGAGCTGAAGAAGGTGGTGGCGACGGGTCGCAATGCACTAGGAGGAACAGCTCCTCACTTGGAAGAGCTGCTTTCTCACCTGTCTGAACAGCTCTGTTTTTTTGTTCAGGCTCGGATGGAAATTGCTGACTTCTATGAAAAAATGTACACGCTCAGCACCCAAAAGTTCATTAACTCTGAGGAACTGGTAAACATTTTGGAATCCATCTTAAAGAAATACAGCTCAAGGTCAGTGCTTATTTGCTGGCAGTAAGTACTCAGACAAGAACTGTAACAAATGATGTAGAGGTTCAAAGCACACTTAAAGAATTTGCAGTCCTTTGGCTGCTGAGCAGCCCAGCCTCACGCATGAATTCGTGCGTGAAGTCAGTGTAGGTCAGCAGCATCGGATGCGTGAAGTCTCAAAATATGGCTCTTTTTCAGAAGAAAAATAAAAAAGGGATAGTGTTTCTACTCATCATGTTCCAGGAGCCCTATTCCTTAATTAGTACTCGGCATGTCCATATTCAGCAGAGAGGAGGAGTCATTTTCTTTATAAAAGATGTAAGACTTACGCTTTTTCATTGGTAGTGGAGAGGAAACACCTTAATTCCATATGGAATTCAGTAAAATTGTTATATAAATAAAGCAGTTATTCGTGTGGCAATTTTTTGTTTTTAGACTAGAATATGTCTCCTTAATTCTAAAAGCTATACCATAGCTATCTGGTCTACCTAGTAGAGTTTTACAGTACCCTGTTACCTCCTCTCTTGAGAGGAATTGGAGCCAGTAGAAGCAGCACCTCTGAATCTTTGGTCCATGCCATTATGATTTCTTGAAGTTAAGATCTAATAGCTCCTGTTACAAGAATCCCAGGAGATTTGTAAATGACTCTGGCAAGGGTGTTTCACATCTCATACATGCAGCTTAAAAAGGGAATTTTTTAATGCTTGTCAACAGACTCAAATTCTTTAAAGCAAAACAGGGTAGCTATTGTAGGAAGTAAACTTTCAAACGTAGTTGAATTTTTTAAAATCTCTAGTGAAATAATGTCTAAGAAGAATTTGGGGAGAATATTCTGAGGTCTTTTTTTCCTAGGTGTACACCTAGGGAAAATCAAAATAATTCAGTGCTGCTTTCTGACATTCCAATCTAAGCTCTGGAAATGACTCCCCTAATTTTTTTAGGAATAACTTAGGCAAATGGCTAAGTAATTTTGCTACTTGAAAGTCAAAACTAGATCTTACTAGTGATTTTTTTTTTTTCAATTCTTCGTTTATGAACCCTTACAATGTCAGGGCTGTCAGTCCAATGAAAAATGAAACTTGCATATTTTTTCCTTGGTGTGATAAACATTAAAGAGTAAAGGGAGGTAAGTTTTGGTAGTGTGTGGGTTTTTTATTTGTTTCTTTTTTTTTTTTTAAGAAAAGTTGATTTATGTTGTACACTAACCATCACCATCTGTTCTGAGCATGTGCTTAGTCAACAGCACTGTTAAAAATCTGGAAGCCAAAACTGGGACTTTGACGAAGTGACTCAAGACTGTTATACATGAAATGTTTTACTACTATTTAAAAAATAAGCAGTGTCTACCTGGGAAAAATACTGATGATCTTGCTTTGGGTTAATGAGCAATCTCTAAGACTGAGACATTCTAAGATACTGTTAGAGCTGATTCCGTAGCGGCTGTGTGGTCCTCCCCAGTCGCATACAGAATATTTCTGAAAAAAGTGGGGATAATGATATTTTCCTTCATTTCTGGGGGCTGTTATGTTGATGTGCGCTGGCTAGAAGGCATTTCTGTTTTACAGTCTGTTGACCCTCTCTGGTGAAAGGTCAAGCAAACCTATCTTTACCCAGTCTCTTCTCTCTGTCAGGTTACTCCTCACTTGCAGTTGAGGATGTGTGTTTCAGCCACAACTTTACGAAGGCCAGACAGGGCATCTGTTCTGTAGATAGATTCTGGCCTGGGTTTCTTTGCTTTACATCTAAAAATAGCCAATCAGACAGCGCAGAGCAAATAACTGCTTGCAGGTAAAGGAATGACAGAATTAATTGACTGTCAACAGCAAGTCATATTGTCTTTGTATGAAAAATCATTAACTCTTCAAGAGTTTAAAGCTATTTTGCTACTACTTATTACTGACTCGTATACAGCTGATATTAGACATTTTCCTCATTTTCTGTAGAATACAGCTGGAGAATTAACCTTTCCTAAATTTTTTTAACTGTTGGTTTGGGTGGGAACTTCAATGAAATAATTAAAACAGCGTCAGAAGCAGGATCCTTTAAAAGCTTAGTATAAAATGAATAAGTAAATAGTAACCCTATTTTGATAATTTTTAAGTGTTAAGTGTTTTCATCTCATCAGCATTTTGTAAATGCATGCATGTGTGATCTATGGGAAGAAATAAAAAGTTGTAGAAAAATGAGGCTTCTTTATAGTCTGCAAAACAACACTCTGGCATCCCTCTGCTTTTGAGAATGATTAGAGGGGAAAAAAATCAAATTGCCAATGTATTTTTAAAGTTCTTAACACTCTGGCTTATTGAAGTATTGTAAAAACCTGTCTGTTTTACCTGATACTGGGCTCAGTTGGATACTTCTGTATTATGAAAGATAATTACAGCAGACAGGCAGAGTACATAACCTGTTAGTTTACTCTGCAGCCATATCAAGCTTCTTGGCTGAGGTGTGTATTTTTGGATTAAAACAGTTTAGCAAATCCTGCTGTGCAGTGAAACACGAAGATAGCTATGAGCCATGAAGCAAGGTAGACTTGGGGAACCGTACAGTATAACGTTAATCCGAGAGACTTGGCAGTGCTGCATTAGTATGAATTTTTTAATTGCTTTTAAGGCTGAAGGGTAACCTTATTGGTCTGACTGCAGGCGTGTTGAAACCACTGTGCTAAGTGTGCACTTGGTGGGACTGTCTGGAACAAATAATGCTGCATAATGATTTTTTCCCCCCCTTTTAATACATGGCAACAAAAATGTTTTTCTGCTGAATACCAAAACCATTGGAAATATGTAGTGTTGACTGTTAGAAGAATATTATCTTTAATTGACTCCTGTTTGTTCAAAGAAATGTAAATACGCTCTGGACTTCTCAGCCCACCGAAGTAGCCAATAATCGCTGTATCTCTGCTATAGCAGGTGGACACGGTGGTTGCTGCTGACATGTCCTGTGTACAGACAGTGGCTGGTCACCCAACCTAGCCTGTTTGCAGAACATGGTGCATCAACTGATTTATGATATTCATAATTTCATTTACTTCAAATAAATTTGGATTTGTATCTTAATAGCAAATCCTTTGGGGATATGTATTCTGGCTGACTAAAAGAGAGACACTTAAAAATAGTGCTAAAATTGTCAGACAGCCTAAGAATGAATATTTTGATAAGAGCTTGATAGAAAATCAAAGAAAAATAGTGAAGGGAGAGGGGATGAAAAGCCTAAAAATTCTCATTCTCTCCTCTGGTCCGCAACAAAATCAAATGTTTTGCTTTTGAACTAAGTATTTCCAAAATTGATTATATGTACTGTGTCCTAGAAGCTGAGGAGAATAACGTCTGTCTGAAGATAAGTTGTTAAAGGTTGGAAGGATTCGGTATAAACTTCTTTGTTTTAAAGCAATAGCAAGACCCAGGATATTTTTCTGAAGTGAGGGGATAAATCTATTTTCACTTAAATGGAAACTTCATCAAGTCTTGTCTCTGAACTATAGGTCATTCTTTATTGGAAACATCCTTAAGAGTCCTAAATGCCTATTAGGGAACACATTTATTAAAAAGACCACTTCTGTCTTTGCTGAAGACTCATACTTTCTAAAGTATTTAGCTTCTGTAACTGGAACAGTTTTGCACACTTTGAATTAAGTATGTATTTATCGATGATGGTGCTATAAATTTACAAGTAATTTAGAGTATCCAGGGAAGGGATGTGGGCTGGATCTATCTTTTTTTCCCTGACGTTTAGAAAAAAATGAAGTGAGAAAGCTATAGAGTGGATCTATAAAATTCCATTTCATTGAGATTTGGTTCTAATGTTAGCTTCAGTCTTGTGAATAAGATGTGCAGTGGCACTTCTACCTGGTAGATGAAGTGATTTGGTTTTTGTTTTTTAAAACATCTGTTAAACTGAGAGCTGATCTTGACCTGAATTTTTAGTGACAGAGGAATTGGTAGTTACAGCACTTTCAGTTTGATATGATGAAATTCTGCCAAATTATTTTTCATACAGCAAGGTTTAAAGTTTGAGACCTGGTTCATTAGTAAATCCGGTTAATCATGGTTCTATTGACTAATCTTCCACCACAATTTTATTGTGAATTAAAAGAAAGAAAAAAGCTCAGCTTGGCTTCCTTATAGCTTCCATGTACAAACAGCAAACTTATAACATAATTCCTTTGATTTATCTTAATGTCTTACTGCTATTGCAGAACTATCAAGATGTATTTTACTGGCAGAATGGATTTTAAATTTGAACAAAACCATCTGAATTTAAAGAGCAATGGTGCTATAGTAGTTCATGCGTCAAGATAAACAGTGATTATTCTTGAACTGATCAAATATACCTCCTTTGTTTTGGTGGGGAAATGTCTGACAGGTGTTTTTGTCAAATGCGAAGTGCTGTATGTTCATTAAAGTATTTTCCCTAATTATGTTAAAAGAACTGTTTTTTAAATTAACAAGATTATTTTTTGGGTTACACTTTGCTTTGATGTTTGGTCTTGTCTGTGAACTGACAAATACTGTATGATTATTTCACTGTTGTGTACAGCAGTTCTCATATCTTGACTAACGTTATGTTTTCTAGATTTCATCATCCAATCCTCAGTCCCCTTGAAAGCAGTTTCCAGCTGGAAGTTGATGTGCTTGCACATCTCTTAAAGGCTCAGGCTCAGATCTCAGAGTGGAAGTTCCTTCCATCCCTGGTCAACTTGCACAGCGCGCACACAAAACTACAGACTTGGGGCCAAATATTTGAGAAGCAGCGAGAGACCAAGAAACATCTCTTTGGAGGGCAGTCTCAGAAGGCTGTACAACCTCCGCACCTCTTCCTCTGGCTCATGAAGCTCAAAAACATTCTTCTTGCCAAGTTTAGCTTTTACTTTCACGAGGCCCTTAGTCGACAAACAACAGCATCTGAAATGAAAACTTTGACTGCTAAAACAAATCCTGATTACTTTGGGAAAATTTCCAGCTTCATCCGCAAGTATGATGCTGTCAATGTTTCCTTAATTTTCGACAATCGTGGATCAGAGAGTTTTCAGGGACATGGTTATCATCATCCCCATTCTTACAGGGAAGCCCCCAAAGGAGTGGATCAGTACCCTGCAGTGGTGTCTCTGCCCAGTGACAGGCCTGTTATGCACTGGCCCAATGTAATCATGATTATGACTGATAGAACCTCTGACCTCAACAGTTTGGAGAAGGTTGTTCACTTCTACGATGATAAAGTCCAAAGCACGTACTTTCTGACTCGCCCTGAACCTCACTTTACCATTGTAGTTATTTTTGAGTCCAAGAAGTCAGAAAGGGACTATCATTTCATTTCTTTTCTCAATGAAATTTCACATTCCCTTAAGAACCCCAAAGCTTTTGCAAGCTTGAAGCCTGGATCCAAAGGGTAATATACAAACTACTTACAAGTTGTCAAGGCAGTATGCCAGCCTTGGGGGAGCTGTAGCTTTCAAGGATTACATAAATTCATGATTCTCAGAGTCTAATTAAAAAGGAACCATTATATTTAATGTTTTAAGTTCCTGTTTTTTAAGCTAACAGACACTTGAAGAAAAGTATTTTTGGGCAGTACTCAGTGGGACAACTTAATTGTGGGCTGCTAAATGGCCACAGTAGGATTTTTTTTTGAGTGCGTGGTTTTCAATTTTCAGTATGATTTGTTTTTTTCAGTCCACAACTTTGTTGCCTATATCAGAAAGGAATATATGCACTTTATCTTAGTCTGATCATTGACTGTCTTCTACAGAGTTTATTGAAAATGTGGGGATGGAAGATACGATCTTTTCAGAAAACTGCACTGCCTGACAGGAATGATTTCTGGGAACTAAACACTCATACAAGGGAATATTAAAAGGAAAAAAAAAAGTGAACCTGCAAGGGCACATTTTAAATAAAAATACAAGAATCACAAAAGGCACTATTGTTAATTAGAGCTTAGTTTTCAAATGGTTAAAAAAGATAGTTGAGGTCTCTGACACTCACTGTTAAGCACAGTCTCTATTCTGTCATAAGGCTTTGTCATTGCTCCAGATGGGGCAAGAAAAGCTGCAGCGTGGGCTGGAAGGCCAGTATTCACTGGAGTGTGGTGACATTGTGTGTCCAGTACAAGTCTTGGCTCAGATTAATTGAAGGGGACAAGCTGAGGCTGAGCAGGTATTCTAGAAGGAACAGCTCCATGGAAAAAGCAGCAAAATGCTTTTCAAATTGTGCTTTTGTCTGGCTAAGTTGGGGGGGGGCGGGGAAGCAGGAGGAAATGCCCTTTGTAAATGAGTTATTTTCTAATTTGCTGTTAGGGTCAGCCTGGATTTGTTTTCAGATCTTTATAGGTATATAGTTTTTTCTTTCTGTTCAGTTTTAAATAATTTCACAATGAAGCCAAATCACTTGGAATTTGGACTTAAATAGTCTATGCAGTATGTTTACCTCATGCTAAAATTTCACTTTCACCACTTACTTCTAGGCTGCAGGTTTAGAAAAATTATGTTTTCTACTTACCCTGAAAGTGCTTTATTTTGGAAATCAGTATTTCCAAATACAATAAAAGGGTCAATTTGGCTGTACCTGTAGCCTTACGTTGCGTGATTCTTCTGACAGTTAGCTATGCAGTTGTGCAAGCACTTTCATGGGAATTCAGGAGGACTGATACGGGTCTGCTGTATGATGTGTGTAAGTGTCATGAGGTTAGATCCTGAGTTGACACTGTGTAAGGTATAACATAATCAGGTTTGTTCTAAAAGGTGGTTTAAGTCAAAATGTTGGTTTCTGTTAAGACTGAAATAGAAAAGATAACCATTGCAGACATGGCTCTTACTGATTCCCTTTCTCCCACAAAAGTTTATGGTAACTTGTCTTGCCTCTTGCTGCAAGTACTGATTTCTTTGCAATCACATAAGCATGTTCTGTTCTGAAAATGTAAGCTCTGACTTTCACTTCATGCCAAATAGAGCCTTCCATGCTTTGCTGTAATTATATGTTAGTCTGTTGTGAATATCTGTGCTACTGCTTTTCACCTAAGGTCTTACTCTGACTGCAGTATCACTCTCAAAAGTTTAGAATCTGCTCTTTGCCAGTGGAAAATAACAGGAGTTGTAAATATACCAGCAACTGGAGGGCACCTGTTTGTAACAGCATTATGCTTTGCAGCTTGAATTGCCCTTTTAACAGGACAACATTGCAAATGACAGTATTGAGAGAATTTGCGTGCTTCCCTCTGTGGGCCAGTGACCTTGTAATAACATTGTACTACTGACTTCCTCAGCCGGAGTAACAGAAAAGAGTATGTCGCCAGAACTGATTCCCAGTCTTCAGCAGTGTAATAAAGTGTTGTACAAATTCTGTCTGCCTCTACAGTATTTCCCTGTCATCTGTGGGAAAGGGGAGAGGAGACTAGGGGAAGAGAGCATGTGTGGTATGGACACTTTCTTGCTCATTTCTGCATTGCAGGGGACGTGTTGGAAGAGATCAAAGAGGAACCTGTCGCCCTTTGGAACATACCAGCAGCTTCTACCAGTTGCTGAAATGGCTGGAGGCTGTTCCCAGTGGTTTTTATGGGCAGAGGAAAACAGATATAAAGTAGTTTTGCACAGTTGAGATGGCTATGACTAAAAACTAAGTGTGTGTGGGTTGTGACTGTGTGATGAATGAGTATTTATAGATTTGCTAGCCCCGTGCAGACTTATGGCACAGTTTCTTATTTGATGCTTTGAGGATTTTGTTTTAAATGACAAGTGAGGTAACGGGGAGACTGAGTTAGCTACGACGTAAAATTGTCTAGGCCAGTAATGAAAACCTGCATAATTAAGGAGGGGGAACATATCTGTGGAGTAAGTAAAGATGACCAGGAATTCTGGGGGGAAAAAAAAAAATCATTACTAACTTCAGTACTGGAAAGATTGATCAGTCTCTTTACTGTAAGAACTGGAGAATAAGTGCACTTTTGCCGAGATGGGTGGTATCCCAGCTGCCAGCTTTTCCTATTCACCCATTTAGCTAAGCGAGATTGAATGTACTAATGTGCTTTAAGAGTCTTGAATAATTGTTTTAAATGCAAGATGTAAAGATGTTTATGGTAACAATGAAAGATAACGCTTCCAGACATATTTAAAAGTTTTTAAAATGGGAACTGAGATTTGATATTCTTGGTGCCACTCAGATTGCTTAGAATACCAATGTGAAAGCTTATCTTGTAGCAAGTTTCATATACCTCATCGTTTACCTGAGTCTATGAGGATTTTGGCAGAACATTTAATTTAGTATCCTTTGCCTGGAATGTGAATTTGATGGCAAATATCTTCTCAGATCTCTTACATATTTTATATTTATGTCTTGTAAGCTGTTTTCTTTTACATGTGATATTCAGGTTTTTTTTCCTTGAATAAAACATCTTTCCTTTTTTCTCCCCTGTTTGCATGAAGACAATGCAGGAAATGGAAACTATTAATATATTTTGTATTGTGCTGCAAAGGACTGTGATATATGCGTAATGCGCATAATATTCAGGTTTTAATGATTGAAAAGTAACAAATTCCTGGTATTTAGTTGAATAGTAACACTCGCATTTTGTCTAATTCACTTAAAAAAAAGTCTGCACTCTAAGTGGAAATAATTTGGTGGCACTTTCACAGTTAATTATTGCTCTGGTCCGCTCTTCTTCAACTATGAGGCTTTTGAGACACTTGTGATCATTCTTGTTCTTTGATAGCAGTTACCTCAGGCTTCCTCGTGTACGTGTCTACTGCTGCCACAGGTCAGCCTGCTGCCTTTTACTGCATTGGGTCCCAATCTTTTAACCAAGCTTTGCTTAAGAAAATCAGGAATCAAGTCTTGGTTTTTGTCCCAATATCTACAACCCCTCATCTTGCAGTAAGAAGAGTGTCACACAGTGTGGCTGGTCCTGGCCTTGTGGTTGGTTGGCTCTGCGATTGCTTCCAGAAGTGCTGGTGCCAAGCTCACTGGCTTGGCTGAAACTTCGGTGTTTCTGCCCCGTTTTCTCCACAAGTCCCATTTTCAGATTCCCGGGGATGTAAGCCAGCCCTGCCCGGGTGGATGCAGCTGAGGCCAGGCACTGCTTATCCATGCGGGCTCTGCCTGAGCCTCAAGAGCAGTAAGTCAGTGTCCTGCCGGTTGGGGACAACTGTTGTGCTGCTCAGCAGGGGTGGCCTTTGGGCTACAATTGTGTGAAGGCAGGAGCCATGTATGGGAAAAGCAGGAGAGGCTCTGGAAATGCAAATGCTGACAAAGGACAACAATAGCGTAATGCCTCACAGGGCACGCAAAAAAATAATGAAGTGAAATGCAAGATGCAATTGGACTTTGATTTCCTTTTCCTCTTGGAGGAGGACTGATTTAAAGATAAAGTTTCCTTTGGAGGATAAAGGTAACGGATTCTTCTGCCATGAGATTGTTCCACTACTCAATCATTTTCCTGCAGGAACTGCCTCTTTTCCTCTCTTGTGCAGGCGTGTGCACTGCCTGACTTAGTTTTGTAATTGCTATGGAGCTTTTCTGGGAGCGTTTGCCTGTTTGAGTTCAGCTCTCTTCTGATGTTGGACCTGGTGTTTCTGCTGCTGGGTTTGGGGTAGAATAACAGAGCTCTCCACCCACCTTGCAGCTGGGACCTGACCGTGCCCTAGCTGTACGTGGCAGCGGTAAGAATAGCAAAGCGCGGAAGAGCCAGCAAGTCACTGCAAGATGGGCTGGGGCGGATGACAGCTCCGAGAAAGACGGGCAGTGCCAAAACAGGCACAAAAGGACTGCAATGCAGACAGGCCGTCAGCAGAAGGTTTTCGTTGGCCCCTCTGCATTGCTGGCCTGATTTTGCAGGACTCTATCTAAATTTTATATCCTGCAAAAGCTGTGCTAGTCCCCGCCTGCAGTAGCGGCTGCTGGGTTTATGTGACTACTGTAAAATAACTACACTATTTCCAGGACAACTGTGTTCAATCTTTAGGTACCAACAATATTGGCTAAGCAGCTGGTTTTGGACAGATGATTAGGGCAGGCTTTGCTTTATCCCATTATTAACTGGGATATGCTGCCATGGTGTTACGAGCTAACATCTGAAGCTTCAGAGCAATGCAATGCCATGCTTTATTTGTGCAGTTCAGTGCTGATCAGATAAAATATTTAGTGGCACTAAATTTCGGCTCTGTGGTGTAAGCATCGTTTGCTACAAAAGTACTGAGAAATTTTTTTTAGTGCGTGCAAGTTGAATTCCTCAGGGTAAAGCCATAAAGAGCCAGCATTGCCATGCTGAGGTGTTATTATCCCATAATAGTGCTTGGATGTACTACCTTGAGCCAAGACCTGTAAGTTCCTTGTGTGGAGGATGATGTGGTCCTCAATACTGGTCAGAGGCAAAGTGAGGAGGGCTAGTGAGAGATGCTAAGGGAGACAAGAGGCACCTGTGTCGAACTGAATTCCCAGTCTTGATTTTGTCCTGGAGTTTGTCCTCTCTGGCAACACAGGCAGAGGAAACATTGTCTCCCGCTGTGTGAAACAGCGTGATGGTCTCTTAAGCGTTTACTTAGTAAAATGTCAGATCCAGGTTCAATGTTGTCTTTGACCAGGGGAATCCAAGTCGACATCTCCCTTCTCCCTTCTCTGCATATTTGTATAGATGTTCAGCAGAGCCTCCAGGTATTTCCCTGCTCTCTCCAGTGAGAACCGGGTTTATTCTCCCTGGGCCTGTGACTTCAAAGTTTTGCTGGAGGGTGCCACAGCCTCAGCTGCACGGCAGAGGTTTACATTAAACACCAGGACATGTATAAGGCTGTTCTCTTGGCAAATGGGGGATGAGAGATTAAACTGCCTGAAGAGGAGAAACCTATTTTCTGGGTAGGTGCAGCAGTCACTGGGCTACTCTGTGAACAGTAGCGAGAGGACCATGGCCTTCAGCAGGACCAATGGTGGGCTTGCTGCAGCCCGAGGTTACATCTCCAGCGCGCTTGCTGGGTCTGGTTCCTCGGTGACTGGGAGTGCTGCTTCTCCAAAGACTGCCTGGGGCTGCGTGAGACTCCATATCACTCAAGGAAGACACAAGGTGTAGAGTGAAAACTTGGGTTAAAGACCATGCTTTTCACCTGAGGGGTCTACGTTAGGCTTGTAGTGGAACAGCTGAGGCTGCTGTTGCCCCCAGTAGTACAGGCGGCCCCTGTCCCCACCCTGAGAGATGCCAGCACTTGTCAGAGGGATAGGGTGAGTGGCTGGGAGCACTAACAGATTTAGCCTTCTGCTTTTAATCTGGAGCTGCAAATCTGTCCAAACGATTTAAAAAAGTTGTCTGATTGAGTTGCATTCTAGGTGTGGAAGGCTTTTTGTAGAGCTCGCCTCAGAGTAAAGTGCCTGGAGCTCTGCTGAAGGCATGATGTGTAACCTGAGAAAAAGCTGTCTTCCCCTTCTCTTCATGCATCCCTGTCCAGAGAGAGCAACAGCAAATTACTTTCAACTGTCATTGGGTAATAGGTTTTTGGAAAAAGCCTGTTCCTCGTTTATTGTGGTGAATTAGTGCGATGAATCAAGTCCCAACCTCCTAAGCAATTTATCTGTACTGTTTTGCCTACAAATTCAGTGTGCTGAGATGTAGTTGATCCGCCATTTCCACAGTGAAGTTATGCTCTGCACGCAGGCTGGCTTTGCTTGGAGAACTCCAAAATCCCATATGCTGAGTTTTCCCCAAACCACGCATGCCTCCATCTGGCTGACCTGCTATCTGTACCTTGCAGCGAGAAAAGCGGGAGGCAAATTTCTGCGGTTGTGTGTTACTTGCTTTTCATTAGCTATAAAAATAGACAGGTCTAAATCTTGGACCAGCCTAGTGGGATTTGTGGCACTAATTTTTCTTGCTGTCCCTGTAGACTGAAATGATACCCCAGATCCACTCATGCCTGAACATGTAAGGCTCTCAATATCTGAATTTGCTGTGGGTGCCTCAGGCCCATCCCTACTTAGGAATGATTTGTTAAAATGATGGCAGCTAGGTTAGGAACAGCTGATTCTAGATCTTTCTGACTGAAATTTTAAGAGAACGGTAAAAAAAATAAATCCCACCACCACCTCATTGATGAGTTTGTAGTATGTCTAAGAAGGAGGTGCAAGTCCAGAGACTCAACTTTCACAAGTTCTTGCTGTATCTATCTTTAAAGTTGTCAACCAAAATGTCTTGAGGGGTCTGATAAGATAGTAATACATTAAAAGCATAAGGCTCATGTTTTGGAGTGTAATTTGCTCACCAAGCACTGAGGAACTTCTCATCTGGAAAATTATTCTGCAGCTGTGCATTATAGGGACTTTATTGCTTTTCATGGTAGCATTTTCTTAGCCACTTGTTTTTATAAGTTATGTTTGAAACAAGCCAAATATGGCTTTTTTCAAAGCTGCAGAGATTCAGAGATGGCAGAGTGTGGGTGTTAAGTTCAGCGCAGGTAAGCTAATTGCTATTTGCAATTTTTGTACCATTTCTTAATGCATAAGATCAGTATGTTAAACTACATTTTTGCTTCAGTAAAGTAGAAAAACTGCCACTAGAGGGTGGTATTAATACAAAAAGAAGTCATTTTGGAGTCGGGCTCTTTCCAAGATAGAATAATTTATACTGTCCTACACGTTTAGTAAACATGGGATAGATTTTATTGCTCTAGTCAGATTTGTTTGAGTCTTGTTGGCTTTTTTTCCCATCGAGTGATTTATGTGGTTCTGTTTCAGCTGTAAACAGCAATAGCAGGTATCTAGTTTCATACCTTAATGTATATATGAATACTAAAATGATGTTGTTTCATCTTCTTTGCGAGGGACTTTCTTATTGAATTGCAAAAAAAAACCTGTAAAAAAAGCTTTTATGATTTTTCTGTTGAAAACTACCCATTCACTTAAAATTGCATTCCATTTTTTAAAAGATGGGATGGTTTAGGGTTTTTTTTTTCCCTCCTCCCTTTTTTTTTTCCCTTCCTAAACAGTGGGAGAATTAAATTACTTTTTACCAAGGCAGAGCAGTACAATCAAATGACTGTTAAAGTCCGTTCAGGGAGCATCAGGCTGAGGTTTGAGCCTATTGCAAAGTAAGAGGGTTTTGGTGGTTTAATGTGGGCAGAGCCACTGTGTGATGTAACTATATATATATAGGTATATGGTGTATGGTACCAGCCAAAGTATGGTTGTACCATACCGACCCTGAGCAGTGGAGGCCGAGGTGCGGGGACGGGGCGGTGCAGGGGCTGGGTGGTGGGTCCTGGGATGGGTGGTGAGTCCCGGGCACCAGGACCAGTGTTGCTGTGCTGCCTTGGGCCGTCACAAGCCCTGTGAGATGCTGCTGGGTGTGCTCGGACGTGAGGGCGGCGGGCAGGTGCCTGTGCCACCCCACCGCTGCCATTTGGTGTCAGGATCGGAGAGTTTTGCCAATGCTGCAGCCTGCACCAACCCCAGGGAGAAGCTGTGGGAGGTGGAAGAGGGGGTGCGAGAAATGGAGGGAAAGTGGAGGGGATGCAAGGTCGAAAGCAGCAGCAGGGACCTTGCCCTCTCCCACCTGTCCTCCAAGAGGAGGAGCGCAAGCTAATTTCATGGTACTTTCAGCGTGATTGATGCTGAAATCCACACAGGTTGGACCCACAGGCTTGCTGTGCTCAGAGAGCCGGGTGAGGACCATGCCCCTGGGCTGTGGGGGTGCCCCCAGACCCCCACCACAAACTGGTCCAAACCTCCCACATCCTTCCGTGCTGATGGTCATGCTCGTGCGTCACCCATGCTTCACCCTCTGCCCCCAGGCTGGGTCAAAACCCAGTAATAATTGTATTTATTTTTCCTTCTTCCGTGTTGGAACATAGCTGGGTGAAAGATATTATCTAGCTTCAAACTTTTGGGCTTTGATGTGATCTGAAAAGCTTTGGTGTGTGTTTCTCCTGCTGCTGTTGTACATCACCGCACACGACGACAACTCTGTTGTCGACGACGGGAGGCAGCGGCCCGGCCTGAGCCGGCGTATTAAAATGATGATCGCATGGGTTTTTGGTGGTGCAGAGTAAACACATTCTTTTGCCGTGACAATGTTGAAATCGTGGCTCTTCAGGGGACAGGACGGTGCCTTTGAACTGGTACTGCGACTGCGTGCGTGGGATGCAAATGCAGCGTGTAAAGCCACCCTGTGGTGCGCTGATTTAATAGAACAGATTTTCAATGACTCAGCGGGAAGACAAAAATTTTCTACTCACATTTAATCTTAGCCTGATAAATCACTCAGGGGGTGGGTGGGGAAGAAGCAACACTAAAAGACACAAAATTTGTGCTCTGGCGATGAGATGGACTTGGTTTTGGAGAACCCGTGGTGGTGAGGGAGCTTGGCTGGCAGCATCGGGCTGGGAAACATGGAAGGAGGTTGGATTAAACCACAAAGATGGGTTGGGGTGGGACCAGCTGCAGGGCAGACCTGAGTGCCCAGCCTCGATGGTGGCTCCTCCTCATTGGCACGTTGGCCACTGTGTGTGTGGTTAAAAACTAATGATGTTCAGCCGGTTACTATGGCAATGAGGTAGAATGAGTTGTCATGGCGATGGAGCGGAATTTTTCATCAGTTCCTGCAGGAGGTGATGGATGCTGGTTTAGGGGCTCTGAACTTGACCGTTCGCCTCATGTCTTGTTCCTTAGTAGGAACGTTTGCAGCCACTGCAGTCAGGGAATGTACCTGTCCTTCCAGTACCGTTACCTGGTTTTCCATGTCCTGATGCCAAATTTTTCTTTCACATTTAGAAAGTTAAGACTGGCTCTGGTAAACCATAAATTGCTAAGCCTAACCTAATTATGTGCACTATTAAACAAGGTGTGTTATTAAAACAGTGTGTTATTAAAACTTCTAGTGAGTCTCTTTCCAGACACTTCCTTAATGTTGTACGTGCTCTTCACCTCTGTATCTGCCCATAATAAAATTCAATAGGACATGAGGTGCCCATTTAAAAAAAATAATTTTAAGCTGATCTGAAGTAAATTTGCTTCAAATACTCACTTTTAGTGCAGAATAATGTATGTTCTGCCTTAAACCTGCATTTCTTTAGATGCATTTTCATTTAAATTGCCTTTGCTTTCTCCTCCTTCTCAGGCTTTAAGAGCAATACACAGTCTGTTCCCCTTACTCATGAGCTATGCATCAGTTCTTCCTTGTCAGGGGCTTTTTTCGTATAGATCATCAAGGGGACAAGTACAAAGTATGTAAATTATATTGCTTTCAATGGTCCTTTCCTTAGGAGATCTAATGTAACTCCTATTTTACCCCCATAGAAACCGAGAAATGTACCTGTCAGCTATGTTCTTTCAGTTGTGCAAGAAAGCAAATTCCTAGAGTGCAGAGCATATTCAACCATTTGGTTTTGTAAGGATAAAAATCTCATATTCAGCTTGATTCAAGATAATGGCTATTTTTAAAAAGCAAAACATTTTGCTCATAATCTGCTTTTAAAAAAATCCCTAAACCCTTCATTGCGTGTAAGTTTCTTTGCTAAACCATACACCTCAAAATGAAGCCTGAAAAATAGCAGTAGTGGTGTTTCACAACCGGGTGTACATCCTGCTTTCATAAACTGTCATTTGCAGGCACCAGGGAGTCTGGGAAACAGAAAATCTGAATTTGGGGTGTACAGCTTAATAGCACTGGTATTTCATAAGTGTTTTTGATATTTTATTTCATCCTGTGCTTTTTAGCATCTAAGTCTTGTGTGTGCCAGCAGAACTGTATTTATTGCCAGGGAGCATAGGAACAGCATTGGTTCAGGAATGCTTTGGGATTTGAACCTGTACAGCGCTGGGTTGAATCTGGGTTATGCTTGAGGCTGTGTGGCTTTGGATTTAGGAAGGTAGTTGCAGTGATATGTTTTAAGTCATTTTTGCTTTAAAAAGCCCTGACAGCTGTGTGCTTCAGCATACGACTAATGCGAGGAGCTCCTGTTGACTACATAGGCTGGAGTGCTTGTTCTAGTTCCTCTAAGTGAAGTCCAGTTCTTATAGCATCGCTTTGACATCTACAAAATACAGTTTCTTTTATTTTTTTTCCTTGTTCATATCTTTATAATTACTCCTGTAAGTGATGTTAAACTCATTAACGCAAGAAAATAACTTTTCGGAAAGAGCTGTGTGGTTCTCATGTACTAATTTAAGCAAAAAAACCCACAACAACAAACCATCCTCTGGGTGAGGTAAACTTTCAGTTGCAAGTTGCTGGGAGGCAGCAAGGTACCACTGTGTGCTGGTCCTGTTTTTCTGAACTTTCCTGCATGTATCCAGGGGTCCCTGTTAGAGGTGAGGTATGGAGCTACATGGACCTGTAGTCAAGCCTGGTGCAACCTTTCTTGGTTGGCTTCTTAACCCAGGCTTCTCAGAGCCATTAGTTTTACAAGAAGCTGTGTAAAATACTGCAAAAATGTTGCTCCATGTCATTAAAGATCTTGCAGGTGTGACACCTCCACTGCATCATCTCATCTTCCTAATGTTAATTGCTTGAATCTTCCAAGTGCTGGACTCAAATCCAGAATCTCCTTGGGTTGTCTCACCGACACAAAAAAATGGTCACAAGGCGTGAGGCCTGTGCAGTGCCCATCTTGTTCTTCAGGTGTTGCATCAGCCCTGGAAGCCATTCAAAAACCTCCCCAGATAGTCCTTGATCTCCACAAGGATCCGCTCAATCTATTTTTGTTTGGGTTAATGTAAGTCTGCGGTCATGGGGCAATTACAAATAAATGAAGTGTGAAAGACATCATAGGATCTTTATTTGGATATTTATTCAGGCATAAACTGTGATGTGAATCCAGCTGGGTTGCAGATTGGGTGATGCCAGTGAATGAAGATTTGTAAACTGCATTGTTGTTCTGCAGGTACATTATTGTGCGTGATTTTTGGCAATTGACCTAAAGAAATCTCATGCCACAGTGATTGTTTTTCTACCTTATCAGTCCTTCTGATGATAAAATAAATCTGGCTTTTGAAATCATGAATAACTCTGGCATTACACTGGTATAGATTAGAAGATTTATGCCCAGACGTGTTGAGCGCTTCCTCCCCTCTCCCTCCCAAATGAAAGACACAATATCTGTCACCATATCTTGAGAGAGGTGGATTTAACTGTGCTCAGCTGCTGAAGAACTTTAAAGCTCACTGAGATGAAGGATACTGTTTGAAGTCACACTAGTAACTTCTTACAGCAGAGGCTGCTCACAGGGTTAGAGGATGCGCAAGCCTGCTAATGAGTAAATTTGGGGTTTATGAGTACCGAGAGGACTTTTTAGTGATGTTAAACTAACTCTACTAGATACTGTCAAAACACTTCATCTTTTGGGAAAATGTTTATTTAGAGGGACAGCAGTGGTTCGGAAACTTGCTCTCTTGCTAGAGGTAGAGTTTATGAAATTGCTGCAAATATTTTAATAGGAAGCTCTGATGAGTGAGTGTTTGTCCTAGATGTTTTTTTAAGATATTCAACAAACGGTTAGTAGATGAATGGAGGCAATTTTAAACAGCAGTAAAGCTCCTCTGATATGTGCATCACTGCTGCTTTATGTGGCAAGGAGTGTTAATGAGATGTTGCAGCATGCTAGAAAGAACTACCAAAAGAAATTGGCCTTGTGGCCCAAACTTTTTGCTCTGTGAACAAAGTCAAGGCACAAACAACATGCTCTCAATGCTCTGCCATGAAAGTACCACAAGACGCTGCTTGCTAAAATGCAAAGTCCAGGACGGAGGAGAAGCTGCTCAGCCATGTGAAGGTAACTGGGCTGCTGGTGAGTTGCTTTTGATGGTCTACTGTTTCAAAGGGGTTTTTGGCTTGTCACATTGTCACCTTCACCCTTCCTAAATATGTAAATAAATGTATATCCATAAAACACTTGGGTAGTGTTATCCCTACTTGATAGGGTCTGTTGGCTGAGGGAAGGTGTTAGGGAACTTTCCCAAAGCCTTGGGAGTAGGAACCATCGTATCCTCCAGGTTTGGGGTAGGGGTGCGAAACCAGTTTGTGTGTGCGTTCACATGCGTGTATAATGGAAACTTGAAAGAGAAACCAAGAGCTATTGATCTTATCCTTGCAGAGATCCAAAAGTAATTGCTTGTACAATAAATGGGAAAAATGAAAAATGATGTTGTAGCAGTTTAATCAAGTGGCTGCTAAAAAAAATATATATGTGGATTATTTCTCTATAAAACACTCTAAAAAGCTCACCAGGGGACACCTGATGAGAACAGCTTCATTTAAAAGAAAGTAGTATCAAAAAAGTAATGTTTGTGAAAAGTCGGTGGCTGCAGGACATTTACAAACCATGAATGATTAACAGCCGGAGTTTAAAACACCACAAATTTCCATCGCTTCCCATGGTGTTTGTGACCTGAAGGAAATGGGTAGGAAGGAGTTTGGGGTAAGACTTGACGCTAATGAGTGTTATGAAAATCTCAGTTTATATGACTTGTGTTTCACTGGGTGAACTACTTCTCCTTGGGGTCCTGCTGAGCAGAGGGTGCCGTGTGCCGCAGGAGGAAGGGAGAGCCGTCGTGTTTCAGTGCCCTCATCACTGGGATCAACTCCCGCAATGAAACATGCAGCTGCTGAAGTTTTTTTTCTGTCTCTCAAAAAGAGGTTCTTAGTCTGACAGCTTTTCCTTCGCATTCTTAACTATTACTATTTTTGTAGCAGTATTTCCCCACCCACACCCCAGCTTGGAATTTGGGGTTTCCCCGTGTGCCTCAGGGGGTTTCTGTGCATGAGGGGGCGAAGGCACCCTGAACCTGTTTGCCAGAACTGACCAGTGATTTTCTTGTAAGTCATTGTCCTGTCAGGAAATGCTGCTTTGTGAAACCCAGGATATTTCCAGAAGACATACTTCTTAGCCATATTTCATTCTAGAAAGAGCAGAAGAAAGTATTTGCTTATGCTAAAGCAGAATTATTTTGTACAAGATGTCACAATAAAGTGCATTTATCCTAAGGATGAAAGAATTGCAGCAAAGCATTTTAATTTAAAAAAAAGTCCAGAATTTCATTTAGGAACAAGTTACAGAGATTCTTTTGTCCATTTTTCTTATGGAA
This sequence comes from Chionis minor, assembly GCA_013398295.1. Classification (NCBI taxonomy): domain Eukaryota; kingdom Metazoa; phylum Chordata; class Aves; order Charadriiformes; family Chionidae; genus Chionis; species Chionis minor. The sequence goes on along the minus strand of VZSF01004659.1, from coordinate 791,750 downwards.
AATATATTTAAGCTTTTAGAATTGGCTGTGAAAGGGAAACTTCTGTTACAAGTCAGCTTTGTTTTCTCTCTCTGTGCTGCTTCGTTTTATTTTATGTCTTGTATTAATGAGGTGTGCAACTGTGCAAGAAATACTGTTTTCTCAGTTTGTGGTTGACCTTTTGATTGCTTAAACTTACCTGCTGTACGACATCTTTACTGTCCAGCCTTCTGTAATTTATACCTTAGCTATACAGTACTTTCATAAAGATGCAATGTAGAGTTAATGTTTAATATATAAAATGAGAGATACGGTTGTAAGTCTTGAGTCTCCTAAAGGACTGTGGGACCCATCGGGTTGGTGTTTAAATCTGGATGAGAGGGTGCCACTTGTGAAATAATTAGTCAAATTTAAACAGAAGCCACTCAGCGGCTGTTGGACAGTTTGGTTTGGGCCTTTTGGAGGGCCCTCAGCTCTCCTTAAAAAGTAAAACCTACAGAAAACCTACGCATTGGGAGCAATGGTTATGAACTGAACCATGAATTTTTAATATTTGGATACACTGAGGTACAAACTAGACCTTAAAATAAACTACTTTTTATTTCACACTCTGAGTAGTGCATGTAGTACACAAAGGGAACTGAAGTTTCCAAAGGACTCTCCGCTTTGGGTTAAACAGGGAAGTTTTCCAAACAATCATCCGAGACTCAGGTTTGTACCCGATCTGTGCACGAGGAAATAATTTGGCATTGCCTGCCTGTGCCCGGTGTCTCACCTCCTGCTTGGTCAAGATTTCTTGCGTGGCCTTGGTGGCCCACTGCAGCATGAGCTGTCTCTCCTGCCTTCAACAAGGTTAACGGGCACAAAAAAAAGAACTTTTGGTGGATAGGAAGCTTGACAGGAAGCGAAGCATCACTTTTCACCTGAATTACAGTGGTTATTTTTTTTTTCCTCCCATATCTTTTAAGGGTTGAAATGTCAGAGGAAAAACGGGGCTTGAAGTGTCCTGCAACTTCCTCCAGCCTGTGCTGCTTCCTTCCTCCCATTCCCGGCAGGGAGGAGACCCTGCTGCAGAATGGCTCCTGGCACTTCGGGCACACGGGAGCAACTTGGACCCAGTTCGTTCCCTCTTTGTTGATTCCCCCCCTCCCCTCCAAAAAAATGGAAAACCACAGAAACCCCCAACTGCTTTCAGTGAAGGTTTTGTTTCACTTTCCACAGAAAGCAGAATAACCTCCCTCTAAGGAAATGCTGAGTGATCCGCAGTAAACTAGAAACGCGGTCAGGAAAGTTAACTTTTGTTGTCAGGGCTCTTGCGGCATCAGAGGCCACAGTGGAAACAGGGTGTGGGGGTCTGGGGCTCGCGTGAGGGCTGCTGCTGGAGATGTTTGCTGCTGCGGAAAGCTGAACCGGGCATTGCCCAGCGTCCCAGTGTTTGGGCATTTTGCTGTTCATTTTACCTTCCCAGGTGATGGGGAGGAGGAGGAGGAGGAGGGCAGGGCGGGAGCAGGTGGGAGGGAGGGCAGGGATGAGCATCCAGGTGTCATTCACAGTGGCTTTCCCATACTGCTGTCCCAAACACCCATGTCTCGCAGAAAGCGGGCGATTGTGGCTGCAAGATTAGCATTTTGGGCTGCCACATTAGAAAGCGGCTTCACCTCCCCTTTCCCCAGCCCCTCGATTTCCTTTGTTTTTCTCTGAGAAGAGACATGGCCATTAAAGAGAAGTCCTAAACCTTGGTGGAATAAACCAGCATATACAAGGGGATGGCTTTCAGAGCCTTGGGCTTTACCAGCTGAAAGAAATGTGTCTTGGTTTCAGTGCACCTTTCATGCAGACACATTTTGTTTTTTTAAATTTTACATTGATATTTGTACTTGTTGAAGTGCTGTGTTTTTGTTTGTGCAGATGTGTGGATGTTATCCTGCAAGGTACAGCTTGTATCGGTCTCTCTCTCTAACACTTTATCTGGGGAGAAGCAGAGCTACTAAGAATAATATTAGGGCAGCCAGCAATAGACAGGTACCCATTTTATTGGATGCTGTCAGAGCGATGTGGGGGAGAAGAGCCCTGGCTGGCTAATTGATAGTGTGTCATCTTCACTTCTCAACTGTCCCGTGTTTTTATCACTCTAATGCAGTAATCAGGCTCTCTGTCCTCATTTACAAATCCTCTTCTGGCCGGTTTAAGATCATCCCATACTCGGATCCTTCCCCCAGTTAACCTCTGGCTCCGGTGGAGCGGGATGCCCATCCCTGCCAATGCGGTGGCTGGGAGGGGGCTGCCCGGCGCCTGCTCACCGGGGCTTGCGGCTGCGCAACTGGCAGCTGGCACAAATAACATTTCTGAGAGATCAGGACCAAATTACAAATGCCTGGGGAGAGAAGAGCACCGATCTCACTTCAGCGCTATCTTGACAGAAGTTATGAACAAACCAGATTGTCCCTGGCAGTTACTCAGGGTACTACAAGCAACACTGAAAAATATTCCTGCATGTAAGCGTGATGGCAAAATGATTTATGTTTCCTTTCACAGAATTGCAGCACCTCGTTCTGGGAGGATTTCTGCTGTATACAAACATGTTTTTCCCGCCTGATGTGTTTTTATCTGATATGGGCATCCTTCTTTAATCAGCTGGAACATGACTGTTCCCAGCGCTTTGAAGAATCATAGAATCACAGAATCACTTGGGTTGGAAGAGACCTTCAAGATCATCGAGTCCAACCATAAACCTATGCCAAAATCACCCCTAAATCATGTCCCTCAGCACCGTGTCTACCTGTCTTTTAAATACCTCCAGGGATGGCGATTCCACCACCTCCCTCGGCAGCCTGTTCCAATGCTTGATAACCCTTTTGGTAAAGAAGTTTTTCCTAATATCCAACCTAAACCTCCCCTGGCACAAGCGGGTGCTCTAGATGCAGGGAGGGGAACCTGAGCCACCACAGGCGCTGCAGATACTCGTCTTGGCTTTAGCAAAAAGGGCAAAGAGCCTCAGGGATGATTTGTAAGTATTAGTACTCAGTAGCTTTGAAAGGATGGCACAGGTTGCACATTTGCCTCCAGTCCTCCTCCAAGTGAGCAAGGCGTGGATCGACTCCTTCAGCATTTGAATGCTGCTTTACTCGGACCACACTGCCCGGGGTTCCGGCTGTGTTAGGGGAAATGTATAGATCTGATCACTCTCACACATATTCTCGTTCAGGTTAACAGAGCAGGGAAAATGTCCTACTGGTGTTGCTATGACCAGAGCTGTTGGTGGGGTGAGCGCTGGAGGTCACGGCGCAGGGACCAGGGTGGTGCTGCCACTCAGCACAGGCACCCTCAAACAGGGCTCCTTGCTCAGTTGGTAGCTGGGACGGCCAGCAGCTGCTGGGAAATTTGTAAGGCCTGAGCAGAACTCTTTATTTTCTCCACCTAAAAAAGGAAATACTGGGAAAAAGCTAAATTATCTGCAGGAATTGCTTTCTCATCAATTTTGTTTAACTAAGAATGAAAACCAGGTTAAGCATTACTGAATTATTCTATGACTGGCATTGCTAATAGATCTTTGGAAAAACTGAGTTTACTTTAGAGTAATAATAAAAGTACCTGATAATTGAGATGGAACTGTAGTGCACACAAGAATTGCATTTAAGTACTTGAGCCTGCTGGTACGCCTCTAATGTAGGAAAAAGTAAAAACAGTGAGACAACAAACAGCAAAACTGGTGACTCATAAACAAAAAATCAAGTTAGTTCTGTAGAGGTCAAACCAGAGACCCAGTGTGACAATGCTGGTACAGAAGGAACTTAGGTGTCTATAGAAAAGCTGGTAAATCACTGGCTGCTTCACTGAACGTAGACGTTTTCATTTGCGCATCTCATGGATGTACACAGGTACGGATGGCATTTAGGTCTACAGGACATAAGAAACGATATTATTCCTAAACTTCAAGTATTTGACAGAGTTCGCTTTTAGTACTGGGAGCATTTTGAAGGACTGAGGTGTAGTGACAGCACCAAGGCAAACGTTGCCCTGGGGCTGGCTGGCGTAGGCTGGGCAGGACCCGCAGCGCTGCCGGGCCGGGGCTGCAGGAGAGGGGTGGTCCTGTGGGTGTGTGGAAACGGGGGACCCTCCCATGGGGGTGCACTGTATCCCCCACACTGCTGCCCACCTCCCTGCTCCCTTGCCACCTGCTGTCAGGGCCGTGCAGGAATGGAGGGCTTTCCCCCCCTCCCCAGCAGGCTGCCTGACTGTATTTTCTTCACCATAAACAAAACACGCAGCAGGAATTTTGCAATGTACCTGGCTCTATGCTTTTGAGAAATTATATGTACATTTATTATTTTTTTTTTATTAATTTGTCATTTTGGAAGGGGAACAGAGGAGAGTTCAGAATTTAACTATGTGATTTGGAAGGTCGAGATTAGCCATGTTTTAGTCCTCAGTTGTAACCTTGTACGTGATCTGATTTTGTTCGGAATAACTTTGATTTAGCCACAAGTTAAGCCTTGTGATGTGTGTGACAAATTAGAAAAACGTCTTGACACTAGGTCTGAAATTAAGTTTCAACACGTTCTTGGAGCAGCGGTCAGGAAAAAACATTTAAAGAGCTGAGAGAACCATCCAAATGAAATTCAGCTTAAATCTGCAAGTATTGGTGGATGACCCTTTTGTGTTCACCTTGGTGCTGGTTACTAGGGGTGCTGGTTTGCTACTGTAATGGCTATCTCTGAAAACATTGTAGGCAGGAGAAAAACCCAACTAAAATCTGTGTTGTATTGCACCATTTTACAGTACTCAGCAATTCTTGGTCAAAGTTGTGAAGGATTTTAGGTATTTTCCACGTTTAGCACACTTAAATTCACCATTCGTGGGTCCAGTGACAATCTCCACATTAATGCTATTTCCTTGCAATCAAGAATTCACTGCCAGCAAAATGACCATTTCGATGACCATCTTATTTCCCTCCAGAGCAGCGCTGGTCCCAGCGGTTTGTCCCTCCCAGAGGATAATTCATTCAAATAAATGTAAACCACTGTTCTATATTGTTTGGTCAGTGTTTATAGACGTCGGTGCAGGCTACTGAAAACGCACACGGCAGATATTAAGGGAGGAATCGATATGCTCCACGGAAATAAGACCAGGCAGGGTTTGGTTTTGGTTTATCCATGCTGCCATACTGTGTGCAGCTCCTATTGATTTCAATCCCGCAAGTGTCTGACCTCCTTTGTGCACCACAACTTGTCTGTCTTCGTATTTTACAGCTGAATTTGCTTCGCCTTGTACTTCACGCTCTTATTCCATTACTGTGCTCCTTGAAAAAAATAAAATCAATAGAGTCTGTTAATTAAAAAAGGAAAAAAACCCCCAAACTCCAAGCCTGGACCAAAAAGCTGTTCTTGGGTGCTTGTGGTGACCAGAGTGGCCTGACCCTGCTGGGAGATGGTAGCGACACCGCCGGGGATGCACCGTCCTTTCGCTGCCGTGGGGCGCGGGCTCCCACAGCTGACCGCAGAGTTAGCCGTAAAAACTGTGTTCCTGCTGGTTTTATTTGCATGTGTGTATTGAGAGAGGTGGAAGAAAACCCGCTGACTTGCCCAATTCAGCCGGACCCAGTTTGTGGCTTTTAATGCTATTGAATCCCTCGGTCAGCATCAAATTTGGCGTGTCACCTTCTAGCACGTGGGCCTGCCGGCTCTCGATGTGTCTGTCACCCGAGTGAGAAGGTGAGGAAATATGTTGCTCTTTTCTCCCTGAAGTCCAGCTCAGTGCCACCACACAAGTTTCCTTCTCCCGTCTGGCTGGGATGGTGCATCAGGCGGTCCGGTCCGTTTTCTTTTTCTCTCTCTCCACCGGTTTTGGCCCTGGCGATCAGTCGGGCGGCTGGATGAGAAGAGCAGAAATGCCGTGCTGGGGTTGCAGTTCTGCTGGGGCCGGGGGGCACAGGGGTGCTCGGG